>CAJNDV010007779.1:145216-185672 GCA_905221635.1 Symbiodinium sp. CCMP2456 | reverse complement strand
TACTACTACTAACTACTACTACTCCTACTACTGCTACTACTACTGCTACTACTACTACTACTACTACTACTACTACTTCCACCCATGATGCTGATGTTGCTAATGCTACTACAGTAATGCAACGCTACGAATGGTACTGATGCTAATGCTACCAATGCTACAAATGGCAATGCTGCTCATGCTAGTCATGCCACTAATGGTGCTGATGCTACTGCTATTGCCACTGCTGCTCACCATCAAGAAGACCACCACGGCGGTACCGGTTCTACACATCTTTCCGTCAGGGGCTGGCCGCACGGCGGCGTGGCGCGGCAGGGCCGCTGCCTCGCGCCGCAGCCGCTGAGGCTGCCAAACTTATGCTGATTTGTAGATGCTGTCAATGTTATCTCAAAAGCCACTGCAGTCCCCCCCGGTGCACCACTCTGTTCTTCCGGGTCTTGCACTTCTTCAGTGCACGGCAAATCGCAGTCCAAGCTTGAGTAGTTGTGCACCCCTGGACCCTGAAAAGCTCAAGTCAGCAGCCCAATTTCGCAGCCTGTTGCACCGGGCGACGTGGCCGAGATGGCCGAGGCCCAGGCCAAGGCCGGCAACTGGATTTGGGCTTCGGAGGGTCTTGTGTTGAGGGGTCCCGAGGAAGCTCTGCTACTACGATGTGAGCTCTGCAGTGTATACAGTTGCGGCTTGGCAACTTTAGGAGTCTCCGTCTTCGCCATGGTTCTTCCTTTGCCATGGGAGGTCTGAGGGGATTTCTTTCCCGAGGTGCAAGAGGCGGAGGAGGCCGAGGCTGCGAGCTCCGAGCGCGTGGCGCAGCCTGGGAGCCCAAATCTTAGGGACCGAGACTTGGAGGTGCAACGGTGCAACCTGAAAGTGAGGTCTCTGAGGATTGCGGGATACATGCCATTGATCAGGCTGTTTGGACTGAATCAATGTGTGGCTTGGCGGGTGGATTTGACGGCTGCCATGGCTTCATGACGAGAGTGTATGCTGGATTTTCGGTGGGGTCATGAGTGTCAGATACGGGTCTTGAAAAATGAATAGGTTGTCAGCATGTGGGTGCGTGTCTGGGAAGCACGGAGACTCGACCCGGTTCGGCATGGCCATGACATGTTCACTTTGCACTGCGTCGAGCTCTGAAGCCAATGGGCCTAATGGGCCTAGTTGAAGGTCAATGTCGCTGCTGGACGAGTACAGCGAGGCAACCTTTGCTGCGTAACCACTCTGCACCTTCGAATGCTCCGCTGTGCTGCGGCATGAGTACCGGGTCACGAGTTCTATCTCCGGGATGCAGTACTGAGTTTCACAACCGGCAGTTGTCGGGCAACAGCTTCCACATCAGAGCATTTGAGAGCCTATGTAGGGACTTAAGGTGTCCAAGGTTTCCTTCCTCATCAGCTTTGCGAAATGGTCCTCAGCCTATTATGCAGGAACGGCACCCGGGACATACCCCCGGTCGCTTTGCCGACGTTGGGCCCGAGTCGGGCCTTCAGAACCGGCCGACGCGAGGCATTAGGAGGTGACGTTTCGGGCCTCTAGGAAAAACGACGATGGCTGCATATGGCTCGCTTACAGCACTCGGCACTCTGCTCTTGAAGGACAGTCAATACGGATGAAGCCCCTGAGAAGGCCAAGATAGACTAATGGACGCTGCACATCTTGCTTTCGTGCCTGCAGACAAAGGTTCGATGGCATGGAGTTCGATGGTCTACGTTGGAAGATGCTTCCCACAGGCCAACCTTGATCACGAGGGTTCAAAGTTTGGATTCAATTTGGTTCTCGACTGATCCCTGAGCCCAGCCATAAGTGGAAGAGGACTTGCAAAAACTGGATGCGTCCTCGGCATCGGCTGCCGAATGTGAGGAAATCAGGAAATCTAGCTATTGGGTTCGTTTCGTGTAGCAGTGTTGCCCAATGCAATCTCCGAAGCCACAGGAGACGATGCCTCGGCTTCTTCGCAGAGCCAGGCTCGAGATGGGTTTTAGCCCCCGTTCCGCAGTGTCGCTCCGTGCCGCCTCGTTTCAAGCCACGTGCGAGTCCGTAGAGGGGTTTTCTAAAGACTTGGCACTATTTGTTGCCATCTGAGACTGCAGTCTTTAGCCTTTTCTCGGCTCATGACCCATGACTTTACAGGCCAGGTAAGCGTTCATGCTGAGAAATGCGAGAGTGCCTATCAGGCACTCATGACACTCAGCGACGATGACCGATTCCTCGCGACGAAGTACGAGTCCGAAGGCACTGCAAAAAGATAAAAGTCTCTGCAGAGTGTTTGCAAACCGGTTCAACCTACATGACGGAAGACCTGTTTTTCTCGTCTTTTTTTCTTTGGTCCCTGGTCGGTGCACCGGCTTCCGATTAAGGTATGCATTGCGCCTAATGAGGGGTCGGGCTTTAGATACCCGATCGCCTCATGTGGGTCGAGATTGAGATGCGGGATCACCGCCATCGCCTGCGGGGGCGAGTTTAAGACAAGGCAACAACCCCGATGGCCCAATAAAGAAAGCTGCCTTGCGAAGCCACACAGGAATTTCAGGTGTTGAGAGTAAGATCATCTTATTGCAAGCGCAGGTTCTGATGAAAACGTAAAAGACAAAGGTTTCAAGTACTCCCACAAACGTATAGATGTGCATAGCAAGAAGTCAAGGCATGAGAGCTCCTTGTAAGATATAGAAGACACTAGATGCTTTCCTGTTGAAATGCAGAGAAGGTGTGTCAGAAGTGTTACAGGGCTCCCCGAGGTCTTGGAAAAAGAGGACGAACACAGCACGACAGCAAGCAACTCCACCCTTTGTAAGCCCCGTGTGTACGTTTCAACAAGATCACAGTAGCAGCGAGCTCAGTCCAAACTAACTTCGGGTCCCTGCACCATCAAGTGGAACTTCTCAAGCAGAAAGCACTCACGCCGAATCGAACGCAACTGGGCAGGTGGCTTGGGTCTCTGCCTGAGTCGGGCATGGACAGTTCCGGCCTGTGGCTCAACCGTCCGGTGCATCTCTTGGAGAGCAGGTTTGTTTTGTGGTAGTTGGGCGGTTCATTCAGATATTTCTTGTTTGGATCTGTCAGATAGCTTTGAGAGAAGACGTCAGGTTCCAAGCATGTTGCAGCCGGTGGTTAAGTGTTGATGCCGTCTGTTGAGGGTCGATGGCTCAGGCTCAATGCCTATCTGTCGAGCGATTGTAGGCTAGTCTAGAGATGGCGATGTTAACCAGCTGCTACGGTTTAGCCATCCTGAAAGCTACAGAGGCGGAAGGACGAGAGCTGTGATCATTCTCAATTGCAGCGCGCGACTTGAAGCCTAAAACTCGCGACCATCCCTGTGAAGCTCAGGATGAGCTCCGAGCGGAAGCTCGAAGCATTCTCCGGACCATGGCCGGGGAGGCAGAGGCCCTCTCAGAAGCCACTACACGACACATAGCGTGAGATCACATCATTACATTGTCATTTTGTCGTGCTGGATGGTACCTTTTAAGAAAGGGCATGCTTTGGCTGTTGCCGACTCGGCCAACTTGCGTAATGAGTGGGCAGTTAACCCCAAACCACCGGCGTGGTCATGTTTCAGTTGGGTTCATGTGAGCATCTCCTTGTCGGCCTGTCAAGCAGTACCGACAGCTCTCTGCGCCACCGTACAATCCGAGTCTTGCGAACTTGCCGAATCTAGCCTCGTTAACTCTAAACTCTTGACAGTCCCGAACTGTAGTCATAGGATCTCGCAGCAGCAGAGTTGTGGATGCCTTATGACTCATGCCTTTGCAGGAGGTAAATGGCTTGTTTGGCAGGTGGCAGCACGTATTAGTGGAGCCCTGAATCCTAAACCGTGCTGATGGGCCTTTCGCATGTAAAGATGCATTTTTCCGGGCAGAGCTCCGTGAGGAGGGTGATGCCGAGCGAATGGCAGATACAATGCTGAAGTCCGAGAAGGTCAATGTGCTCTTCCCAGATCTCTCTAGGTTTCTCGGTGTTTTGCTGGGCGTCAGAGGTTCGGCGTCATAAAGGATGCAGTACGGAGGGTAGTGGGGTTGTTCTGGCTCGGTGTTCCCTGAGGGCACTTCGATGAGAGTCTGAGTCCGGTTCACTAAGCCCAGCTTGCTAAATGTTGCATGTTCTTTGGAAATCTCATGCTGCTGACATGTCATGTTTCCATCTTGCACATGGGGAAATTTCCTAAGCACAGACAGCGGCTGGAGCTGCAACTCATTGTAATGAAGCTGGAACAAGCTTCAAGCTTGGAGCCCTACATGCCTGAAGCCAACAGTCTGCGCGCTGTGCTACACTGCTTCACGCGAGGTGCCTTGGGATGAGCTGCAGTCGCAGCTGGGCACCGGCGAGGTCGTACAGGGGGTTGTTACGAGACTTACGCCATCTTTGATAGCCGAGCCCCCAACCAACAAATCTCTAAGCACCATGGCGGGCCAAAGTGAAGCAACCTTCTGCGACCAGTTGGGCGCTGCGGAGAAAGCTGCAATGCTCCTCCATGCAGCAGATATCGCCGAAGAGCGCGAGGCAATTCTTCTAGAGAGCGGAGAGTAGCCGCTTCTTGGGCGGGTTCGGCACTGCAGCTTGCAAGGTGCAGGAGTGCAGGATTCAGAGGGTCTGTCGCATCCTATGTTGTCGGTCGAGGTTGACTGACACGATTCGTTCATGTTTTATCGGCTTCTGGCACAGCTGCAGTTCCGGCTTGCCCGACCCAGTTAGCATGTCAATCAGCCTGGTTGGATGCATGTCTGTATGCATGCATGCAGCTGCATGCATGTATGTCTGTATGTATGTGCATGTGTACGTAGGTATATATGCATGTAGGCAGGCAGGCAGGCACGCAGGCAGGCAGGCAGGGAGGGAGGGAGGGAGGGAGGTAGGTAGGTAGTGTGGGTAGTGTGGGTAGTGTATACATCGTGTATATGTAGTGTATATGTATGTATGTAAGTATGTATGTACGTATGTACGCATGCATGCGTGCATGCGTGCATGTACGCATGCATGCGTGCATGCGTGCATGTATTGACAAATGTCTGGGTATATCTATCCATGCGCGACGAACGTCTGTCCTCCCGCTTTACTTCGAGTTGCAACGTCTCCATTGTCCGCATACACATGTCTGCAAGCCTCGCAGCCGGAATCCTACAATGTTAGATCCCCAACAGCCGTCCATTTTTCGCAGGCGGTCATGCGCAACACCTGGAGTGACATTGCCTTCCCGACAAACATTGCGAAAGGGTTGATTGGGGTTTGTCGAGTGCTGGGCAAGGAACCCTACATGTTAAAGCCGGACTTTCTCACCGGGGTGCCAACGCGGCAGGCAGTTTTGTTTTCACCAGGTCACTGTTCGATAATTCTTATCAGCGTTATCAGTGCTGTGCTTGTTCTACGGCAGCTTGCACTACACTCTGGTTTACTTTCTCTTTCACACTATAGAAGCAAGACTCATGCTGGGAAGTTCCTGTTGCCGGAGCATGCGTAGTCTCAGTCTCATCGCCGCTGAACTCTGACCACTGGACTCGAACCCCCCCCACCTCTCCACTGGCTTGACCACTTGCATGTCGTATTATCTACCCTTGAAAATTGAATACCGACGTCTAAAGAACATGCGGATTTATGAAGCACGACAATAAGGTGCAGAACAAGATACTGGAAGACTGAGAATGACAGTTTGAATCTTGGTGTTCTGCCCTTCATATGGCCTACTCATGCATACTCTTTTGGTTCCAACATTTGACCACCGATTCCTCCTTGTCATAAGTATTGTTGTGGTTTCTATTGCCGTCGTTGTTGTTGGTTTGCTCTCAGGGTCCTTCCTGCTAGCGATATTGATCGAAGCCAGGAGTTTCACGGAGGGGAGATGGGCAACGCCGAGCTTGTGGAGCGCCTGGAGCGGCAGTTTGCTGCGCTGGGAGCCTCAGAGGGTCATGGCAGATCCACAAAGGCTCAAGGCTTCTGTTGGCTTTGACCATGCGTAGCACAGCAACAGTGCTTGCGACTTGGACACTTCATATCTGATACTTTGGCGTTATCGCAGAAGTTACAGATATCTGGGGCCTGTGTCAGACAGTCAGCATCTGCATCTTTGGTCGGAGGCAGCTGGTGAAGTCCGCGGAGGTGCGGATCCGTCACCGGAAGGATGACGAGAAGGAGGTGTGTTGGGGCATGCTTCGACTCTGCATGACGGTCATGTTATGCAGTGCTGAACATGACATCAGCAATAACCCTGATCAGTTTCAGCAATCATGCGGTAGCTAATCTCGATCTGGCATATGTCGCCTGAGAGCGTTGAAGTTTTGGGACGGAATTTCTGGCATGTCAAACCATCTCACCGTTGCAAAGCTCGACCGCTAATTGCCAGCACTCTCCCTTTCTGTCACAGGTTGTTAATGTGACTGTCATCTGGTGTGTCTTGAGCGCGTATATGCAAGTTGTGCAAGTTCACTTGCCGCTGGAGAGTCATGCAGGAATACCCAGGTTCCCCTGGCTCGGACAGGTCACAGCCCCGGCAGCCGCGACGGCGGAGGCAGGTTCGGTCACTTCCATAGGCCTTCCGTTCAATGTTCAGAGCTTACGATTCAGAAATTTGTGAGGACAGGCAGAACAGCAGCGTCAGGAAAATGCGAGAGGGACGGACCAAACTACAGACTGTTTCACCAGATACCGGTTGGGCTTTAGGCTCGGGCAAAGGAGGTTGCAGTGAGTTGGTGTAGACAGCTTCCGTTTCACTTCTTGGAGACTGCAGGCGTGTCGTGGCTGACTGTGTGGCCCAAGACAGCCAGTCCTGCATCGTTTTCACCGAGAGCATATCCGAGCCGCAAAGAGTGAGGCATCAAGCCCAGGCCAACCAACACTACCTCGCGATATAAACATAAACCTAACCCAGAAAACGCATCCCTGTGTGCGAGACAGCATACTGTTGAAGCCTGTCTCAGACGATCACCCCAACCCAAGCCCCTGAAGTCGTCCTCCTTGGGGCATGTTCTGGCATCGCGAGCCATGTACCTTTGGGTCTTCCCGAACCGAGACTATGCCGTGGGTGCCATCTCAGGACGGGACATATTCAAGCATGTGGTAAGGACTTCCTGCAGGGCTTCGGGTCGTGGATTTTGTTCTTGGAGGATGGGTTTCGGAGTTGAGCAGAATTTGTTTGGGACATGCATACACATTCATGCAGATATACACGCACGTACACACACACACACATATATATATATATATGTATGCAAGTATGCATGCAAGTATGCATGTATGTATGTATGTATGTATGTATGTATAGATAGATAGATAGATAGATAGATAGACAGATAGATAGAGAAGTATACATGCATGCATGCATGCATGTATGCATACAGACGCTCATTCATACAGGCAGTCATACACCCACAAAGGCACATATCCTTATTTATTCGTGAACATACACATTTCAGACGTGTTTCTTTTTGTGGTGTTAGGGACATACATGTCCCGTTGGTGCTCAGGCGTCGTAGCATCATGCGCCGCCGTGGGTCTCTCACATCCCATCGAGTGTCGTGGCTGACTAAGTTCTTCAAGCTTGCTGCGTCCCATCCCGTCCTCAACTCTACACATGCCGGCCCTGCAAACTAGGGCGCAGGCACCGTCAGGGTCAGACCTGTATGAAGAGCCGTATCAGCAAATATCTGGCATTTCCACTTCGGGGCACCCACCTCCACTCTCCACTGGGCCCTGCACTCGGGGCTCTGCCTGTCCCAACCACCAACCTGTCCTCTCAGGGCCGTGAAGGTGCGTATGCAGACCGCTCAGCACCTGGAGCCGGGTGCCGTGCCCTGGGCAGCGCATTACAACACTCATTGTTGTTAGCCTTGGGGTTATACTAAGTTATATACTACCAGAGACTGCACATGTAGGAGGGCAGAAGAGGAGCGGCTTCCAAAGGCTCCATGCACTCCAATAGATCTGAACGTGTCTGATCCAGATTCTGTTCTCTAGGCCTCCACTTCTCTCGGCCGATTGGCTGGCCTGCTGCGGAGGCCGGCTGCACATGGCGAGAAGAGTTCTCTGTAGAGCCGGCTTGAGCCTGGGCAGGCCTTACTATGGTGTGGGCCCTCACCTTGTGCAGGCTCTTGACGGGAATCTCCTTGCTTGGGGGCATCAAGGGGCTCGAGTTGCAGATGACCCAAAGTACTGGGTCGATGGTTTATTCGAAATACGAAATTGGGAAGCCTGTCAAGGTTCCTTGGGAGATCCATGTAGATGATTCTTGCGCAGTCCGCATTTGAGGCCGCCAGGGTCGCAGGATAGTAGCAGGCTTGATGCTGCACCGGAGAAGCAAAAGCGATGATCTCAGAGATTGCGTTGGCATCCAGTGCTGGCAGTACATGCTGCTGAACTCTGTGCGCTTCGGATCCTACCAAGCTGCCCAGGCCGCACAGCTGCCTGCTTCTTTCAGTCAGGACTTTGAACCCAAGACGTCAGCATATCAAGCCACAACGTTTCAGTTTTCGACAGGATGGATCTGTTACTTGTTGCCGAAGCAGGATCTGCAATAGAGAAGCCTCATCTCTGAGCCTCCCAACCTCAAGCAACGAAGACCACAACCCTCGTTCTTGATCCCCGGACACCAGGGATATCTTCAGAGAAGAGCTGGTGAAAGACGCCTTTGGCTTTCCGAGGCCGGGGAAAATGGTGCCAGCATCAGCATCACCACAAGTAGTAGCGTCACCATCGTCAGTACCACCAACAAGCTAGTCGCACATGATGATGATGATGATGATGATGATGATGATGATGATGGTGATGGTGATGGTGATGGTGATGATGATGATGATGATGATGATGATGACGGTAATGACCATGCCACCCCAGCCCGGACAGCAGAATGCACTTGACGATCCCCTCAGCATCTTGCAGGTAGTCGTAGTCCAGCAACATAGTTGGAATCGTAATGGCAATGTATGTAGATGAGTTCGGAGCCACTGTTTCATGGCCTCAGCGAGGCGGTGACAAGAGCGACAGAGTTCAGTGTCGCATCACATGAATAGCAGCTTTCTGAGCCACAAGAATCTGGAGCTGGAGCAGCTAATTATTGATGGATTATGTATGGCACCAAAGGCCCAGGACGTAATCTGCCAATCCCCTATAGACCGCATTGAACGGGCCTCAGATCTTCGGAGCTGGCGCTTTCTCTGGCTTTTGCGTCGCCGCCCTGCTCCATCCCCTCTTCGTTGTGAAGACACATCAACAGGTGGAAGGGCAGTCGATGATCTGGTCTGATGAGGGTGTCGGATCTCTTGAAAAGACCCTACACCCTAAACCCTCAGCTGATGTAATTATCTGGGTGGCGGTGGCTTCGTAGATGACCAGACTCTTTGCTTATTGTGTGCGAGGGTTCAGAATCAGTTCAGACCTTCGATTTTCGACGGCCTACGACACAGCGCTCCTTTTGTTTCTTCCTCCTAGGGAGTTGTGTCTTGAGCTTGGGTTTCTTGAGCTTCGGGGCAGAACGAGTCGTCTATTGCTGCTGTCTTCACATAGAACCTGAGACGACCCCCTCCCCAACAGTTCCACTAGTCTGCAGGCAGCTCGCTGGCTGGAATGTGTGTTTTCAAAATCGGATGTTGTGAGTCTGGCACCTCACCGCCCTCCTCGAAGCTTCCAGGGCTTGTCATGGCAGCGCTCAGCATCGCGCAGGTCAACCGGCTCTCCACGCCACAGGCAGCAAAGCGCTTGTGGCACGGAGAGGGACCGAAAGGCCGCTGCGTCTATTGGTTGTCTCTCTACTTTCCTGATCGTCCTTGCATCTTTGGTCGCCTCGCCGTTTAGGTTCCATTTCAAGTCCGTGAAATTCAGGGTAGGAGGCCAAGGCTCAGGGGTATCCTTTTTCGGATCAGGCCTCTGAACTGGCATCAGGCCAGGCCTCAACACGAGCACAAAGCATGGAAGGTGGCCTCTTCCAAGGGTGGAGAGAGCAGCAGAGTTCTCCCATGTTCGAGTTTGGTTTAGTGTGAAAGCCGGTTAAATGCAGTTGCCATGAGCTCATTCCGAGTCGCACTGATGTATGGATCTTGCTTTGCCTCGGCTGTAGTTAAGCTGGACAGGGATCGGTATACGCTGCCAGGCCTTTTCCGCACGTTCTTCGCTGGCTTTGCCCGCTTTCCTTTGGCCCTTGGGGTCTTCTTCGCGTCCTACGAAGAAGCTGAGCTTGAAGTTGTCTGCCAGTTGCTTGAGTGGTTCGAGAGTAGGGGCATTAAGCCAGAGCCACTCCATCCGAGGCGATGAAGCGCAGTTCGTCGCTATGGCCGTTCGACAGACTCGGTTGATTCGTACGCAGTTCAGTGTGGTCAGCATGTCATCTCAATTGTTGGCATCCTTACCGGCTGCCAGATCGCACAGTCTCAGGTTCGGAAGTCGCAGCAGTGCAGCTGCGCAACAGCCCCTCAAACGCAAGCATGAGGCTTCAACCCATTTGCAGGACTCGGTTTGCAACTTTAGGTTCAGTAAATGGCCTCCGGGTGCAAGTGTGGAGTTCGACTGAACTTCAGGTGTTTACGGAGCTGTCGCTGGTGTCTTCTGTTGGACATCAGTTTTCCCGCTGGACGTGCCTCGGTTGAAGTTATGCTTCCTCGGCCGTGAGGAAGGCCAACAATAACTTTGCAGGAGGGCATGAGGAAGCACCGTGGCCGAGTTCAGTGCAAGCAGAGTCCGAATCAGTGCTACACACAGCCCCCGGAAGGTCGTGCAGAGCCGTGTCATGGGCGAGGCAGCCTATGGAGCAGGCTCTCCCGTTGCTGGCTGTCACAGGCGGTTTATTTGCAGGTCTTGCGAAGTGGAGTTCAGGTTGGGTAGGGCACTGGGCCAGCAGACTGCCGCCTGAAAAAGGCAAGTCTTCTTGCCAAACCAAATCGGAGAGCAACGCATTCACGCGACTCACCTACCAAAACCTCAGAAAGACCTTCGCATATGCTGGAGGCTGTAGCTCTACAGTATCCCAGTCCTGTGACTCGATTTTCACATGCTCGAATGTTTGAAACGTCTTTTGCCGGATACCTTGGCACTTTCTTCGCATCCCTGGCAGACCGCAAGTACACCGGTGTGGCTGCGCACTTAGATCTCTGAACTGAGCAGTCTCGTGCCAAGCAGTAAGATAGTTGTCCGGAGTAAAAAAGTTGGAGAGGTAGAGAGCCGACTCTCAGCTGTGGCACACGTTATTTTTGAGTGACCAGCTGGGCTGCGATTCAAATTCGGATGTGGCAGGACTAGCTATAAGCATTTCTAAGTCGCACGCCCCGTTCCGTCCTTGGCTAAGCATCGTGCTGGTTTCCTGAATAAAGATTCCGTCACGGTCGTGCTTGAAATAACGAAGGACAGCAATACCAATGGACCAAGGTTGCATGCGCTCGCGAACTCTACCGCGTGGAGGGGCTTAAAGCCTTTGTCCGAGGCTGGTGTCAGATGTCTGTCGGTGCTGCCGCCACATCCATCTCTCTCATTTTTTTTTTGTTTTTTTTTCTCTCTCTCTCTCTCTCTCTTAGCTCTCTCTCTCTCTCTCCCTCTCTCTCTCTCTACATTCACTCCGATGTGGTCATAACGTACCTGGTATTCTTGCTGGTTCTTGCGGCACTGAGAACTGAAACCGAAATGACAGTGCAGCCTGTGCGACACCCGACCTGATCCTGCAAGAACTGCCAGGATACTCCGCCGTTCTCATGCGGGCCGGTCCTGTGAATGCCGTGGCTTTGCTGCCTCAGTCTGGTTTGTGTTCTGCACCGGAGATCAGACACATCTATTGATCATTAATTGCTTACCATCTCGGTCCGAGTTTGACCGACATGAGCATTAAACCGAAGAAACCCAAGGACCGTCATTGGGTTCCTGAAGTCAACTTTACATAGCTGAATTCTGAAGGTCCTTTTTCCTGCCGTGGACTTCCTGAAGCCTGTGGTGGACAAGAGCTTACCGAGCTGAGAGGAAACACCATTCAAGCCTGGTTTGAGGATTGCTGAGGATTGAAAAGAAAGCACCAACGGCCCGAAGCCGACCAGACAAGATCCTCGCCTTGACAAGCCTGCACGATACAACTAAGACCCCAACTAGATAGCTCAACCTCTGAACCTGCATGGCATGCTAAAACACCTGCTTGCAGGCGGAATTCAGACATGCATGACATTTTCGTGTCCGGGAGACAACTCGCAGAGCCGTGGCTACAGAGTTCATTGAAAGGCCCAACTTGCAGATTCCACTTTCTGGTACTGCGCTGTAGTCCTGGGAAGCCGTAGTCGACTCGTGGTGGCCGCTGTCCTTCGAATCTCTATCCGTAACTGTAGAGGTAAGCAGATCTTCCGACCCAGAGCAGTACTTGTGGGCTTGCTTGCGAGATTCATCAGCTTGCTGTGTTCAGTTGGCTGTTGTCGCTACCACACAGTAGCCCTAAGCCCTAAGCCTCTACGGCCAAACTGGCAGATGCGTTGCCGCTCGGACCCACTTGACCGATTTTTGGCACATCTTTGTGCCCCACCGTTCCGACATTCCGGTCAAAAAGCTCCACGCAGAGAGTTCGAAGGCTTCGAGCCCTAAGCTCTGCACCCAAAGGCCCAACTCCAGACGTCTACTTCTTTCGCCTTTTGCTGTCAATTTCCGTGATTCCGGAAGTTTGCTGCACAATACAATGTCATGGTCCTGGCATTGACAGTGTTGACAAAGCAAACCCCACGTCGCAGAGTCTGGACTTCAAACCTCCCAGCCAAAGCTCCATACCCCGAATCCAGAAACCCGGCACCCATTCGATGAAGCCTGATCCGTTGAGCCCGAATATACCCCTGCAGCCGACATCTACATATAGCTCACAGCTTTCACAGAAAACACCCTTAATGCCTTAAAGCGCCGAAAGAGCATGAAGCCAAGTCTAAGTTACCTGTTACCTACAGTTCCGAAGCAAAGTTCCACCAGCTTCGGTTGCATGTACGCAAGCAACGAAATGAGAGCACCAAGATCTTAACACCGAAAGGTTACCGACTTGCCCCCAAACAAGGAGTCAGACGATATGGAATGCGACACAAGCTCGGATCCTCGTTGCCCTTGCTTCCCTTTCAGCCGTGCTTTCATCCCAAAGCTGGGTTTGAAGAGGCGCCAGATGGCAAGGCCGACGGAATTTTAGACCTGGCTTTGAAGGCTCGGAGCGCTTCCGGTTTTGGGGGAAGATGGGAAGTCGAAGCCCTTTGGGTGCGCTCCGGCTGGCGAGATCGTCAGATGTCGGATAGAGACTTCGACCCCGCATGGCTGATCAGGATTGCCAAGACGCTCGGGCCCTGTCCTCAGCCGCCTCAGCAGACACAGGCCTTCTTCCTGTAGTTTTCATATGTTTTCCTTAGCTAATGTATGCGATTTAAAGACGCACCAAACCCTATGCTATATTCTGACTCTGCAGCACCCCTGGCTTCCGTCGCCTTTCTTCGATTCCATGTCGAGATCGAGCTGCGCCTTACGGGGACCACGACATACAGGAGTTCTGAAGCATAATAGCTGATGTCCAGAGCACTTCACATTTCTAGCATCAGCATTGCCTGCAACGTTGCTGCGATTCTGGTCATGGTCAGCATGTGTCTAACCCTGTTTACAGTGAAACTGCTCTTCATCGAAGCACAGCGGTGAGCTCATCGATGCTTCGGACTTCAGCCTTTGCATTAGCAAACGCTGCTTCATCCAACCGCTCGACCGAACACCTGCCACCTTCACAGAACCCCCCGTTCTAGAGGCTTGGGGTGTCGTGTTTCGGGCCGGGTGACTGACTCGTGTCTGGGCACATGTTGGCGTAGCCTATAGTATCCGCAAGTAGTATCTTGCTGTTGAGGGGGGCGCTCCCGACCGCTTCGGCGAATTTCGCAACACATTGCCGATCAGACATCCTCATCATCCCCATCACCCTCATCATCATCTTCAGATCTACCGGTGTTATCGTGACATAAACACACACACAAACAAACACGCACACACACACACACATACACACACACACACACGCACACGCAAATGCAAGTTATGAAGCTCATGACCGAGGCACTTACAACGCGGCTGAGCAAAGAGGACCCGCATGTCCTTGCTTGGGCTTCTCAAACAGCTGTTGTCTGTCACCATCGTAAACACAACAGCACACGGCACAGAGTCCGGTCACGTTTACTGCCGCTACTTACTGACTTTGCCGCTTTCCTTGACTTCCTCACGCGGATTGCGCCAATTCTTGACAATCAAGGCTTGTGTGTTTTGACTTCGTGCGCAGCCGCGTGTGCATTCTGAGGTTCAGGAGGCTCATTTCGTGCACAGTGTGATCATGGTCGCATCTTCACTCGCTTTTAAGCCATCTTATGATACGAAACAGTTTGCAGGATTTTCCTCCTGTAGACGGCGCCTTCTGAAAGCTAGTGCATGTTTCGAAGCCAGCGTTTACATTGACATCCTGTTTGCCTGGTTCGCTTCACAAGCCAGATACGGTGCCTTGGTGGGGTGAGTACACTTCTTGCATCCGCTCTTCAAGAAGCTAGCAGATGCTGTGGTTGTTCTTGCGACACATCCAGATGCCTCCGTCACTCACATCCTGGACTAAGCAGTTTCAGTATCATGGACTTGCACAGGAGCTCACCGCCACGCTCAGCGAGCCTCGTAATATCGGCTACTCGGGCGCAATGCCGATGTGTTCTCGAGGAAGAGAATTGCTGCAGAGTTGTTCTTCCTAGAACCCTC
Organism: Symbiodinium sp. CCMP2456; assembly: GCA_905221635.1. NCBI lineage: Eukaryota > Dinophyceae > Suessiales > Symbiodiniaceae > Symbiodinium > Symbiodinium sp. CCMP2456. Next base: position 170,990 of record CAJNDV010007779.1, on the reverse strand, counting down.
GGAACCCAGAAGGGATCACTCGGCGCATTGAAGGTTCTCATCAACAAACTGCACACAAGAGCCTCACTCGCTTTGGCGGTGAGGATCTACAGCCTTATAACGAGCCTGAAAACGCCACTGCTTCAATTTGTCAATAGACTCGTGTAAGCCTTAGGAGCCGTGAATTTCAAGCCATGCTCGCATGCTCACAGCAACATCATCAATCGATGTAACACAGCGGCTCTGCATAACAACAGCGCCGGTCCATGTCATAATTGCGACAAGCTGAAGAGCTCAATCAATGCTTCCTAATCCAAGGTGTTGCCTTGGATCTCATCGGTGTCTACCTGAAGAACTACGAGATAGACAAGCGACTCGGCTCCCTTGGGCCTTCGGTGGTCCTGACCTGAAGCGCCGCACCCCAATGCTTTCATCCCTGAACCTTGACTCTCTCGCCTCTGACTTCTTCGGAACGGCGGGTGAGAAGATTCCCCTTATAGACGGCTCAAGCTTTACTGACGTCCCATGCATTCGAACGCGATCCGACTTTACACGCTATTAGTCTACGAGTCTACACATGTTTCTGCTTCTCGGGTCGTGGCTCTGCATTTGCAGAGCTGTGACCCTGCGCGGTTCTAGTGCTCACAAGAACGAGAATGCCAGAAGATGGGCTGGGAATAGTTATGTCTACAACAGCAGCGAGGTATCCATTCTGATCCCAGAGGGGAGACCTCTTGTGACATTACCTGTTGTGGCGTTGCAAGCACACACGCACTTCCCCGAGCTGCGAATACAGATCATGTACGGCAGTGCTAACAAGGATTACGTGCACATGCAGAAGACGCTCGTGGAACTCCAGCAGAAAGGTGCTGTATTTCTCACACCAATGCCTGGAGAAGCGTACAATATCAGCCAGCTTCCTGCCAACAAACGAGTGCGTGCGTATTCTGACACGGTCTTCTCACCCGAGTTTTGGCAGCTGATAACCACTCCGAAAGTTTTGATAGCCCAGACGGACTCCTGGATCTGCAATGGGGCACACGAGCACTTGAAAGACTTCCTTCAGTATGATTACGTCGGGGCTCCGTGGTCTCAGTTCAGGACCCACTTCTGCGCGAAGACGCAGGAAGGAAACGGTGGATTCAGCCTGCGGGGTCGGGAAGTGATGCTCAGGATCACCCAGGCTTTCCACCCCAATGGGCTACCTGAGGATGCCCACTTCTGCAATAAGCTGGAAAAAGAATTTGAAGGCAAAGGTAACTTGGCTCCGGAGAAAGTGGCGCGAAATTTTGCCAGGGAGCAGCTCTCGGAACAGGAACTGTTGGGCCCGACCATGCCAAGTGTAGGCATCCATAACCTGTGGCTGACTCCAGAGGGCATCCGGAAATTCTTCGAGGGCCAGTGTCCCGGTGTGAGTTTCGTGAACCCCAGCCTGGAAGCTCTTGACAACAGCGAAGGCACCCTTGGCGAAGTCCTGGTCCAGAGATGGAAACAGGAAGCTTTGCCGCGGATGATTGCCTTGCTCGAGGGCGGTGGCAGTGGCATTCTCGACGCCGTTGGCCTGAAATTGATGGCCAAGATCTTCGCCGAGGATCCCCTGCAGGATCCGCTTGTGGTCAAATTCCTTCGTCTGGCAGCGGAGACATGGCAGTGAGCTCCCATAACCCGGCCTGCACACCAATTCCTGCTGTTGCTGCCGAGCGGACTCTCATATGCAAGAGGCAGAACAAAGTTATGCTTTTGATGTCACCTGTGCTCCGGGAGTCGGATTGCCTGTATCCCTGCCATCACCAAGCATTCCTTGATATTCTTTGGTGGTTGATTGAACTGACATCCGACGACTCCAGTTTCCAAGCAGCAATTCGGTTTGCCCTCGGCAAGCTCGTCGAAGCTGGTGCTTAGGTTGACGGCAGGTTAAGGCTTAGGCCGCAGCATGTACTGAAGCCGTGACACTCGACAAGACAGGAACGGTCAAGTAGGAACCCTTAAGCTGACAGGGTGCACCGTGGAGGCTTGCGTGACATCGGAGCGACATAGAGACTGCCACTGCATAACATCTGCGAGGCATCCGCAGTATAATGCTCAGTATACGTCACCTCGAAAAAAAACTAAGATGCAGCAATATATGTGCTTGACGCAGAACTGCCGCAGAAGGTCCTGTGCAGTTCACAAAATGCAGGGGAGTAGAAAGTAAGAAGGAATAGCGACAATCGTAGCCCTCCTGCTGTATTCACTCTGTCGATACAGCTGTGAAGGTACTACACTTCTGCTCTGTTCGTGTAGTTTTCGCTGTCATTGAGCTCTGGAGTCCAACCTGTACTGCCAGGTGCGACTACGTACTGGATCGCGTGGTGCCCTTGCCACACTCCAAGAAGAATAGTTGTCGGTTTATCGTCACCGTGCTTGTTGATGGTGATGATGATTATGATGATGATGATGATGATGATGATGACGGCAGGATGTTGATGTTCATGGTTCATGATCATGTCCAGAATCACGACTCTTCTGGTAACGGCAGTGATGGTCCTGATCCCTGTACATCATGACCGCTGAACCATAACGATGTCGAGGATTTTTGACGAAAGGAGAAAGGGGGGGGGAGCCATGACAGGGAAACACTCGTGACCGTTGCTGCAACTGATGTTTCGACGGGTGCCGGCTGAGGGCTGGGAGTTCAGGCTCTGTGCTGCGCACTCTGGACTTTGAAATAACTTCAAGGCCTTAGGTATTTCACGCGTTCAACCAACCCCTCAACCAAGACCACCAAATCTCTTCAAAAGTATGAAAAGCCTTGGACAGACTTGATGACATCAGGTTTAGGCCGTTTAGGTCCAGGGAGATTCTCAAAGTCGAGCTTGGGTCTGGGGAGCTTGGGATTGGCGATCGCCGGCACATCATCCCACTGTTATAATTGCATGGGCCGGCTGGACTAGCTTGTGACGATATTCAGATCCAACGCCAAAGCAGCTAGTGCCGCAAATTCAGACGTGGGTGTAACTCTGCTGAGACGCCTTAGATGCCTTAGATAGTAGATTCTTTTCTGCAGGCCCAGCAAAGATGCTTCGGCTGCTGATAATTTCAAGGCTTCAAGAGTCAGTTGTGCCGTCATTTAATGTAGTTTATTCCTCCTGCTTCGAGCTAACCAATTTCCAGCAACCCCGCTGCTGAGGGCACGGAAGAAGGGCGGAACATGGCTCATCAAGGCCGGCGATAGGATTGCCATACATCCTCTTACCGTCTCTTACCTGTTTGTTGTTTCAAAGAGTTGCCCGCCGTGCATACATGCATGCAGGCCTACGTACCATACATTCAACAGTACATGCATGCACACTACTTTTATGCATGCATGCATGCGTGCCTACATACCTATACCTCCTACCCACCGTACATACATACATGCATACGTACACAAGCGTGTGTGTGTGTGTCGCTCTGCAAAATAACTAAGTTTTAGTGGTTTTGTTTGTGAAGGCGTGTCGTGAATGTATTACAGGATAAAACCATAGATTATTGGATCTCAAGACTGGAAAGGCACCCCAAACTATGAACCCTCAGCTTCCCGACTATACCTCAGCTGATGCAAAGTGCTGCTTGCCTTTCGCAGGCGTTGGACAAGCTCTGTGCGGTTCGGATGAAGCAGCACGGTCCTTGTTCCAAAGCCAGAGCCCCCAAAGCCCGCAGCCCCCAGACAGGGTTTGGGTTTTAGTTTATAGGGTTAAATAGGGTTTGCCGGGTCTGTGCCGCCGCCGTTATTTGCCGCAAGATCGGATGTGCAGGGAGGTCATGTTATTCCATGAAATGTCCAACCGCAAATCGTCTCCAAAGCTGGTTCTTGAAATGCAGTATCCGCATGCGCAACACAACGCACAACTAACGACAGGATCCAACATCAACAGACACACAAAGCACAAGTAAACCAACAGCATGCGCCAGTCCTTACCACAAACAGAGAGCCAACCGCAAAATTGCAAGCCTCGCGTGCTGCAAACCCGCTGAAGGTTCCGGGCCTATGACGCCCTTATGGCCTTGAAAGAGATCGAGCAACTGGTGCCTTTCCGGCCGGAGGAGGGCTGGGAGGTGCCCTTCCTTCTTCAGAGTTTTGTCCATGGGTTTGACAGTTTTGGGAAAGGGTTTCTGAGATGCAACGTTGCAACAATGTGGGCACAAGTCGAGCGGGTCGGGAGTCACTGCCTGTTAATGTTCATGAGCAGAAACACTGCCCATATTCTGAGTCATGCCACTGGGTGCTCCCATTCGGATGCCGCGGGCAATGCCTTCGACCTCTCGAACCTCCCAACAAGTCCTGCAGCTGAAGTTTCCAACTTCACTTTGCCTAGGGAAGACATGCGGTTATGCTATCCAAAACTTGAAGCCTCAGCCGTTGAGCCACCCTAGCTTAAGCCCGAATGTCAACCGCCAGTTCCATGACATCATGTACAGAAACTTCGCGTGGCCGGAAGCTCAGCATGTGCATCTGCTGGAAGGGTTTCAGCTGCCTCACTCTCGTGACGAGAATCTTTGTTCTTGCGATGCTTGATCGGTGTACGTCAGACAGGTCCTAGATTGTTTGCGTTTACCAGATGCCATCGACATCGCTAACGTAGCTCTCGGCATCTGAGGTGCTATTCTTCCCTAGACGAGGCAGAGAAGTGCCTCGAGTACACGCGGAAAAGCGTAGAGGCAGCGGGCTGAGTGCGGTAGCCCAATGCCAGTCCACTGTGGCGAGTAAGATATCCAAACGAGAGACGCCGAAAACTCTGATGGGCCCCTGGGACGACACGTGTGTGTGTGTGTGCGCACGCGGCTTTATACTTTCGGATAGAGCAGCATGTTCAGATTGTAGTTAAAACTAGAATCACATCAGTGATTAGGGGCTTTGGGACGGAAAGTCTTGGTTGTGCGGCAGTAGAGAATTCTTGGATCTGGACAGTTCTGGTTTGACTTGAATGGGGAACCATAGAAGAATTGAGACATTGATCCGCAAAGCGGCTGTCGTGAACTCTCGCACGAGATTGACCCCACCAGGTCCAAAACGTCGAACTGTCATACCTCATCAAGCCACGTACCCCTAGTCAGCTCCGTAGCCATTCTTAAGTCCTCTGCACCTTGCTGAATGACTGCATTCGGCGACAGGCCCTCGACAGCCTCTCTTGTAGCAAGCATCAGACAGGACTTTAGCACATGGGCAGAAGAATGCTAGTTAGAAGCACACCAGTCGCGACAGCAAGAATTTCAGCAGTAGTGCTGGGAATGGAAGACAGTCGTGGTCCTCGTCGTCGTTGTCGCAGCGGTAGTTCAGAAACCGTCTGAAGTAGTCTTCGGTTGTCAAACGCCAGGTCAAGAAAACCAACGGCGTCCCGGCCACATGGTTCGACATATGGGACCTCGGAAAGGCACATGCGCGGCTAGGCCTGGCGACCCGGGGGGCTTTTGGGCTCAGCGCTTAAAGTTTGGAGTTCAGGGTGCAGGTGCTTGTGGTAACCCACTGCCGTGCCCCTTATTATGCACGACCTAAACTATGTATATCTTGTCCACCCGATCCCTGTGACACCAGCCTGCCTTTGCAGAGGCAGAGGTTTGAGTGTACGAGCAAGTTGCTCCAGCAGTCTAATCGATATTACTGGGTACTCAGGCTCTGGTTGGACTTCTCCTGGTATTGCACGGAGCTGCGCCGCCAAGTTTCAGCATTTATCATGCCCAGAAGCTCGAACAATTCTTGTGACCAAACAAACCCTGAGCTCAACCCTTAAGACTTGGCCCTATAGACTCTAAACTCTAACCGTGGGCGTCCCTTCGCAAATCGGTGAAGATGCTTTGTTACAACGAGGTCAAAAGACGCAGCAGCGCGAGGAGATGAAGATCGGCTCTCTCCTCGGTCCGGATTCGATGGCGAAACCTGGAGACAGCCTCGAGATCTCTCTTCGGGGGGGGCGGGCCTAATTACTGGCAAACAGGAGTTTCAAGCCTCTGACGGAATCATGTGCACTGCGCCTTCGGATCTTCCTGAGAGTTGCCTTCAATCGAACCTCCCTGGAGCCTCGGAATCGTGCTACAGACAGAAGGAGACCGCTGAGACCTGAGAAGAGATTATGATAAGCCTCCACATGCTCTTCAGGCTCTGGGCGCAGTGTACATTAGTATCATGTCCACTCTAGACAAGAGTTCCCTTCAGAGCGCATCATCCGTTTCACTACTCTCGCCACCGAGGCTTCGAACTCTGTTCGAAGGCGGGCCGCTCGTGAGGCTTCGGTTGAAGACTCTGCGAGAGCTTACTTCTAGTTCTGGCTCTTGGAGTACAAGCTTTTTGTGGGTGGAGACAGAAACGATGAGCTTAGCTGCAGTTTCGGGTTTTGGGCATGCGCGTGGGAGACGAGTTTGTCCTCCAGGTGCAAACTCAGTGGTTTGGGGTAGCCCGAGGGTGTGCTTGTCTTGCGGTGTCAACGAGCTGCCAATCTCCTGGACTCGAGCCACAGCGAAGCCACATACCAACATCTGGAGAATGAAAGCATGGAACCAGTGAACACGAGTCTCCCGCAGATGTCTCAACAAAGCTCTGCAGAGTCGCCGGGTGAGCGTTGCGATGTGTGACCGCAATCAGTCCCCATGCCCAAGGCCGGGGAAATCCATCGAACAGCAGAGGCGAGCGACAGGCATCTGCGCACCGTGTGAGTTGGGTCGAGTCTCCGGCCTGGGTCTACAGCGACATTGCTTTTCGAAGCCCCGGGGATCTTCGCTGGTTAGACGCTCGAGGTTGCAATTTCGTTTGGAGGACATCGTAAGATAAGTATATTGGAATGCATATTCCAGGGTATGTGTTGGAACCAATAGCGGTAGAGCACTTGTGTGACTTAAACGTGGCCTCGGGACTACTACGGACTCTTTATCGCCACTTGTTTGCATGGGTCCTTTCTGTACGGCTACAAACAGGATCATGCTCGCCAAGATCCTGTCCAACGTTGGCGAGGTGGCGATGGGCATCGGTGCCTCAAGCTGCACTGAACCCGCTTGAAGCTTTGACTTCAAGTCTTGTTTGGTGCCGGGATGTGCCTGGTTGGGCTAGATGTAAAGTCGCAGGTCTACCTTTTACATGTTTCACACGAGAAGTATGACGGATCAGAAATCACAGTGCGTACAAGCGTACATAGCGCTTTCTGGAGCATTGCAGTAAGACTAGGACTGTTAGTGCGCGCCTCTATATAAGGTCGAGTGACACCTTGGAGATTGGGGTTTCCCTCGAACTATCGGAGACACAAGTGATTCTTAGAGTCGGCTTACGACTGCTCGATCGCGTCATCCCAGTTTCAGAACCCGAAAATCCAACGCTCAACGCTACTGCTCTGCCCTACTTCGCGCAGTGTTTCAGCTAAGCAAGGCCCAGGCACGGGAGCGAGCCGGCACTGCAAACCACCAACACGCCAACCCTTGAGAGCTTAACGAAATGCTGTGATTAGCCGAGAGGTGACAGCTTCTTCTTGGAAGACAGCAAAGAGGACTCACGGCAGGGCTGAAAGCAATTTTGATCTGACGGCTCAGGCTTCAGAGATGTTGCCGGTTCCGCGTGTACTTTGGATTTCGCTCGAAGATCCGGTTGTCGCCGACTTGTGGTTGGAGACAGCCTCGAGACCAAGACCATGATGTAGCCTTCACAGCACAAAGCCGCATCTGCACATGTCATGTGAAAACATCGTCCACATAAGCGGAAGGAAGACATGTCGCTAGCTCATCTGGTCACTGCTGTCAAAGCCGCGAATGCCCGAACCTTCGATCCTTCTGACCAGTGAGGCAATTTTGGTAGCGGGTCGCCTCGTAGACCTTTTTGGGACGGTCGCTGGCGAGTCGGCTTTAGACCTCTCACGCCGGCAGGTAGTCACGGGGTTGTAGTCTACGGGCCCGTAAGTAGGGACACGGCTGAAACCCTGTGTGCAGTTACTGTTGATGTTTTCCGACTATCACTTCCCAACACTGCTTTCAGCGACCGTTATTGCGGCTAGCACGCTGAACCCTACGCAACCCCGAAGTCCTGGTTTTGAACCAGTGAGGATGCGAAGGAATGGTGTCTCGGCTGCAGATCGGATTCTGGAGACTTGAAGCTGTGCTAGCTAGCATCTGCCAGAAGCTTCCAACACCCCGAGAAGAGACTTCACTTTCTGTGGCAGGTACGAAAAAGCGGAGGACCCTCTCAGGGAGTCGCCGGGCCCCTGACGGCTGTGACGGTATCGCTGCGGGGTGAGTGAGGCCGTGTAGCATTCGAGTTGCCCAGGTATGAGCTTCACGTCACAGCCCTTGGGCCCATGAAGCCGCTGGCGGGCTGGCAGGCAAGACTTGCGGGCCTAGATCGTGAAGCATATGCTAGAGATTCGTTTCGTAGTATCTTTAAAGGTAACAGTTCTTCACCGAGTGGGGGAGGCTAGCATGGCATAGGGCTGCACCACGAGACCAGGAGGCCGATAGCCAAATTCCGGAGGGACACTCAACCCTGCAGCTCATAATTACCCTACTATACCCTACTCCTGTTTGATCTGAGCCCACACGTGCAGTGTGGAGGCAGGCACCATGGCTCATTGCATGGTTCGGCTGGAGCGCTACTCGGAGGCTTCCGGGCCCTCGCAGCCGTACACGTCGTCTCTGCGGCTTGCAGGATTTGGGCTGGTGCAGCTTTTGGTTGAGGTGTGTGGCTGTTCGAGCTGCAGGATTTGCAGGATTTGAGGCTTCGGGAAAGTCATGTCACTGTTGGCGACTGGAAAGCTGAGCCCCTGCTGGATGCCGGGTGTGTGCAGCATCGTGCTGGAGCAAGGTATCGGGAGCTCAGGGCAGGAACCAGGGGACTAGACACTAGTCGCTTCTTGCACTTCTGTGTAGTTGCTGCAAAGCCTTCCACTAAGTATAACATAAACTGTGAACAGGAATTCTTAAATGGAGCTCAACGTTTCAGCTTCGGATCCCCAAACCTCAAACCTTGACTTCAGACCCTGTAGCTTGGGCCCAGAAGCCTAAAGACAGAACCCGCGGAGGCTCGGGACTACTTGGCCTTGGCCCTCAGGGTCGAGTGCACCAAGGCCGGCGGACCAAGCCCTCGACTCGTCGCAACCCAGAGAATTTGGGAACACGGATTCAGCTCTGAGGGGCTTGGGAACGGGGACTTGCTGAAGAGTTTGGGTTTCGGGGTGAGGTTCGAGGCTTGAAGCTTCAGGCATGCATCCACAGGTGGTTCATGTGCTGAGCCCCAAGAAAGTGCAGTTCGCGAAGCCGCACAATTAGCACGTATAGAGGATGTAAGGATGTAGTATAGCCTAGACGCAGGACTCCACGACCAACGGCAGCCTCGTCCGAGCCTCAGTTTCCTGGATCAAAAAAAGTGTCTGCAAAACGGCCTTAAATGCAGCAAGAATGAAGTCGTTCCTGCGCCGAACCCTAGGGAGTCAGCATAAGCCTGCAGCAGCAGACTGACATGTACCTTCCTGGTGCAAGATCGAGCTCATCGACCGGGTGATGAGCTGCCACCAGGAGTTGGGCGACATGTGCGGAGACCTGGAAAGCCCACAAACGCAAGGAAGCGCCTCGAACAGCTTCCTGAAATTTCGGTATTCACATTGGCGCAGCAGACACAAGGACACCACCAGGCCTTCATCTGCCCAACGTCAGGGCTGCCGACAGGCCGACAGCTTCACAGCCCATCCTACTTCTTCTTAAATATGAGCTTGTCACCAGAAAGCCCCAAAGTCCCAGTCCCAAAGCTTCAGCATGCCAAGCCCTTACACGCATTTTGGGAAGTGCTATCCCAGACGAGGGTTGCGGTTCATCGTTCTAAACTCCAAGCATCCCCAAAGCTTAAATCCCAAATTAAATACAGAGGCCCGAAGCTGCACTGCCAAAAAGTGGTAAAGGCTCTTCGGGATGGGTGGAAAGGATCAGCAGTAACCAGCAGCCAGCAGCTGGACCCTGCTCTCCTCAAGGATTATTCTATGGTGGCCCAGGCCAGGACTCGCCGAGTGCGTTCCAGACCTGGAGCAGGGACTTCGTGGCCTCCGCCAGCGAGGCCCTGCACCTTTTTTTGGCGCTCGCAACCTGCGGCGGCTTTCTGCTTCTGCTTAGGCTTCAGGAACTCGTAGCAACTAGTAGCTAGCACGAAAGAAGAATGGTGGCCGCTTCGTAAAGCGAGGACGAAGTTTTCCTGCTGAGTGATCTTGGCATTGGATGGCACAGTTGTCAACAGGGAGGTTTCAGCATTATGCCAGGGCCAGGGCAGATGCTTAGTGTGGTTTCAAGCCGCGAATCCGGACCTTCTCGTGATGGAGACGCTTTGCTACTGGACGGTTGGGTTTCGCAAGTGTCTTTGCGTGTCGAGGCGAGGCTTTAGGTTGAGCGATCTTACAAGCTCGGTTGGTCTATGGCCGATGTCTGGCAGGCGCAGGGGATGTGTTTGCGCAACTGCACCGTGAGACTGATGTTTGCCAAGCCTTTCACTGTTCAGCGGCACACTGTACGGGCAGACAAGCCGGTTCATGCAACGGTTGAAGAGCGGGAAAGTTTGCTTCCAATGGGTCGGTGGGTTGCGGAACTGATGTCAAGGCCGGCTAGATCTTGCCAAGTCTTGCTAGCAGTGGAGGCTGGGATCGGCGAGAAAGAGACGTCTTCGCGATGCTTCTTCAGACACTTGGCTGGACAAGAGTCAAGACGAGCTGCGAATGCATGCCTCTGTAAGTGAGGCGTAGAACTTGATGATTTTGAAGTGCTCGTGATTCGTGAGCTTTGCCGGTTGAGGCGGCTGAGGATAATAACATGCCGCCTGGACCCACTTCCGACATTGTCTCACACAAACTATATAAGCAGACTTATGACTGACAAAGTAAATGGCAGCGCAAAGGCTTATCTCGATCTGCCAGAGTATATCACGTTTACATCGGGCAGCCCGAGTTGCACCTCTTCGTGAAAGCTGATTTGCTGAGGCGAGTCTCAACTGTCATGCTTCTGGCTGATGACGGAAAAGGCCCAGAATTGACCAGCAAGAACACATAATCATGTCACAGGCAATCAAGAAGCACTCGGGATACTATGTCAGTGGCATTGGATCATAAGGGGTGGCCAAGGCCGTGGCCTGAAGCTTTGCCCGGGAGCATCATTAACGGTCTTGGATTCGGGTTTTGCGTGAGCATGTACGGGGCATTGACTCTGCGGAGATTTCACGTGCGCTGTTTTTGGTCATTGTTGCAGCAGCGGGGTCTCTTGACTTTGGTCTTCTCGCTTCGCGGTTGCAGCCAGGACAGTTCATCGGCAAAGCCTTGACGTGCCTGGAAGAGGCACGCGGCCAAACCCCAGAACTGGATGACATGAGTGAAGTTGACCGGGACCCCAAAGCCGAATTCCGACACTGAGACGATACGTCGCGCAAGACTCTGCCGTACATGTGGTATGCAATGCACTTATACCAACTTATACCTGCGATATTCCGTTTTTCTTCGGAGGGGCAGTCTCAGTAGCGCCTCATGATTGAATCTTGAAGTGCTGCAGGTCAAGCCCTTTATCCTTAACCTTAGCCGACATCGAGCAGACTCAGCGAGACAGAGAGCTGGCTGGCTCGTCTCGAAAGTTGACCGCAGATGTACAAGAAGCACGGCTTCAGAACTGTAGGCAGCTGAGTCTGCTGGTGTAGCCCTGCTGCAGGCTGCGAATAACTTGCAAATCTTCTGTGGAGAGGCAGCGCAGCTGGTCGGGACTCTCAGTGCTGTGACTGTGACCTGTGGTCCCATAAGCCTTTCTACCCCTGCGGGAGAACTCGTCTTTGCGTTAGCAGTATGACAGTATGAGTTTTCAGAGCTAGCCGTGATGCTGCACAGGCGCTCGCAGATCTTCTCAGATCGTCAGAATCTTCACAAGTTCATAACGGCCGCGACGCATTTCACCTGCTCGTAGCGTCTTCAACGGTTCGCGGTGGCCGAAGCATGGGGCTGTGGGGACTTGGGGGTTGGGACTCGTGATGCAAGAGAGCCGCATGTCTTACCTGCCATGCCTCGGAGACGGTACCTGGCTCCAGGAGGCGGTGCCAGACGAAGGAGACGAGGAGGTGAGAATTCTTCACTCAACCGGGTTGAAGAGATTCTCAATATTGTTGGGCTTGCTTCGGGCTTGTGGCAGGAGCTGTCGACGATGCAGTGAGACCAGTTTAACTTTCTGTTGTGGGAGCTGTTTCGACGATGCAGTGAGACCAGTTTAACTTTCTGTTGTGATTGCGTTTCTCTCAATCTTCTTTCGAGAGCGGATTCTGCCATGTCGCGCAGCCTACCAGGCATGACGGTCGGTCCCAGTCGCCCATGCACCACGGAACCGTATAGTCTTTGGAGCCGGCTGCTAGAGCCTACAGGGCACCTGTGCAGCGTCAGCCGCAACAACTCCTTCAGCTCCATTACACCATGCCCAGAGCTTAACCGGCTTCCAGCCTGAAGCCTCAGCCCGGCGTGTCCCACACAGTATTGAGACCTTTCAGGTGGAGCTCAACTTCCCTGACAATTTGGAGGACCAGCGCTTGGGGAGACGATTTGTTCATTGCTCTTACAAGCTCGATGTTTAAGGGTTTGCGGGCGGCTTGTTACTTCAGACCCCTCGCTGCACGGACAACGGCGCTTAAGCCTTTCTTGATTCGGTGCCGAGACTCGAGACCAGGAATCCCGGAGCCCTTAAGCGATTCACGTGGAGACCTCTGTGTCACCTCAAGCCGTCATGCTAACCGCAAGAAACTACAAGCTCTGTCATCAGAAACTGAAGTGTTCTGCGAGGATGAGAAGGCGAGGATGAAGAAGAAGAAATTCGGGCCCCAGGTGGACAATGCAGGCGTGGCAGTGATTTGCAGCAGGAATGCTCGGACAGAGAGACTTGATTTTCTTTCGGGCTTTGCGCCGCACTTCGGACTCAACTGGCAGTTTCTTCGGTTTCCTGAGCTTGAATGGGAGACCCGGAAAGAGTTTATTCTATGGAGTCTCTTGTGCAGCTTCTGAACCTTGCTATGCAATTATAAGTACAAGTAGGCCCTTCTGCCCGACTTTCTTGTCGAAGACACGTTGGACCGTGATCACCGTTGCAGTGCGAGTTCTTGTTCGATCGCAGTGCGCTGTTCGAATATTAATGCGGTATCAGGCACGACGATATTTATTGCTACGATGAAGTTCCCATGCAGGGTGCTCTTATCCCAGTCAGCCCTCTGCCTCTCTTTACCGTGCTGATTTCGCTGACTGGACTTGAACCCTAAGCTGGTCCTACGTGCTTAGAAGCTTCAGGTCCCGTCTTGCATAGAACTTGCGCAGAGTTAGATCCCGTCAGGAGGGCTCCTGGAGCAGATCCGCTCCAGCATTAAGATTCTCAAGGTCCGCTTCATTTGCTGCGATCCTCGCAACGGCTTGTTAAAGCACCAACCTCATTCGGGCCCACGAATGCGGCACACGAAAGCAATCCCAACATGGGGATGTTGGGTTCTACCTATGGTCCCGACTGCCACCGTAGTTCATTGCATCAAGGATCCTAACAGGTCGCTGATCGACAGCACCTGTCATTTGTGTCGTGCCCTGTGTACTTGCAGCGCAGGGTCTTGCAATCTCTCAGTCGAGTGCCGTGGTTTGATTTCGTTAGTTGTGTTGACATTGCTGCTTTACAGCTTCGGATAGCTTTGGCCCGGCGCTGGTCTGCATCACTAACCTTGGACAGTCTTATAGGACTCCAAGAGCTAAGACAGGCATTTTCATTCACCCATCAGAGCCACCATGCACTGCTTTCATTGAACGTCAGAAACCTCATGCAGCATGCATGCTGCATGCTCCTATCGGTTGTGAACCGAAGGTTGCCGTAGTTGACGCTCGTTGTTGAAGGCATTTGCGAATCGGCAGTCTGGAATGTGGTTTGTTCTGCTGCGCGAGTGCAAAAGGTTTCGGCCCTCGCAAGTAGCATTCCTAGCAATTGTGAGAGCGCCATGGGTTGCGGGGCCAGCACGACGTCGCCTGCACCTGCAGATGCTCGGCCAACTCGCTGGATCCGATTGAAAGATGTAGGTGTTTTTGTATAATTGTATAAATTGCATACTGTCTTTTATATTTTTGTCTCTTTGGAAGTCCGTAGAGCACGAGCCCGAAATTGAATTTCGGGTGCATTCACTGTTTGGTGTGGACAAGATGCATCCAGATGCACCAAGTCTGAACTCCTGCCACTGTGAGCCTGCAATTCATGAGCCAGCCAGTCGTGAATGAAGACCTAAGTCAAGTCTTGAAGCTCGAACCAGAACCACTTAGAACTGTAGTGTCCCAGACTCCTTGGTTCTGGAGCCTGCCCCTCCTGCAAGCTGAGCTGCATCCTTAGAGCCTGCTGGGCACCAAGCGATGTGGATCCGAGGAGGCGTGGCGTGCAGCGCTACCACCGCCTGAGGCGAAATGCAATACGGCTTTCCAACAGGTGAGAGTCGACCCTCATTGAGTTTAGGCTGCAGGGTGCAGGATATACGCAGGACTCCGGCATACTCCGGCATTGTCTGCGCACACCTCAAAATTGCTTGAATGCAGACAACAACATATAACAACATGATCTCACAAATGTGTGTATGGCAAAACCACGTATGTCAAGTCGAGAGGTTCTGAAATCCGGAAATCTCCACCGGCGACCGCGACGCTTCGAAAGAAATTTCTAGAAACCCAGACACCCCGAAGCACATCTGCCGTAGATGATGTCGCACCTCTCTCCAAACCTCTGCAAAATTCATTCCGTTGATTTCATCTCTACGTCTCCCTCTGTCAGCTACGCACTGCCACATCAAAGCATGATGCTTCCACCGGGTGAGCCCAACCTCAGGCTCCTGGGCAGCACACCCCTTCTGCCCTTCCACAGGAAATGTGCGATTTTGCTGAGAAGCCACGGAGAGCCAAGGCAAAGAGGGCAGCAAAGGCGGGCATACTGCTGCGTGTTCTGTTTGTCTGCCTGTGTGTAGGGGCTTGGATTGCTACATGGTTGGCGCCAGGGTGCCGGTTAAAGGCAAGCTGACCCGCAAACTCCCCAAGCACGTTCGCAAGACAAGGGTTACTTGATGTGAAACTCTAGCCTTGCAGGTGGTCGATTTCGACTTCACGGAGCAGGATACAGCGGATCTCGTTGCTGTGCTGACTACGGCAGGAGGAACATCAATGTGCCTAACCTGATCCATAATGCCCTGCAAAAGGTTGGACGTTCAGGGCTTCATGTCTCGTCGGTTCAAGCCAACCTGTCTTTGAGGGCCCATACTTGGAGAAGGTTGGGACTTTGGAGTCGGTGCTGTGTTGTTCTGTTCTCCCACCGCTTTCCCCGTGCTGGGGCACTCAGTTGCCATGTCGCAGACATTGGAGCAGCTAAGTTCCTATTCGACGTCGAGAGATGACTGACTCCGGAGCGGAGGCTTGGTCCGAGCAACCTGTATTTGTACAGGCTGCTCATGTACAGGTCTGCTGGCCATCCGCGATTCATAGCAATGTCGCCGAGACACCTGACTTGTTTTTATTGACACAGCTCAGCCTAAGCCAAGTGAGCGACAGCTTGGCGGACATTTTGGTCCACCAAGCTTCGTTAGATGCGTGAAGCATAGTTCGTTGTGACGGCAATAAATTGATTTTCAATTTGACCTGATCCCGTCGACATCACCTTGCTGCATGCCTTTGCTCTCATGAGTTGTGTGCAAGTCAGTTGATGACTCCTCTTGCACGTCGGCTTCGAAAAGCATAGGCATGCACAATTTGCTCTCCTGCAGCGTGTTGTAGTGGCTCCTTCAAGAAACAGTCCCTGGTTACTGCACATTGTTGGACTTGGGGCTCACGCGAACTTTTTTTCTAGTCGCAGCTGGTGAGTGTGTTCGTGAAACTGGGGGAGCTCGACTCAGAGACAGGAGCGGTGGGTTCAATTGGCAAACGTCTTGCCGCGACGGGCAGGCAGATTCCTTCAGTCGATGCATGCGCAGAGTGCCGCCGACAGCGGCCACTTTTAATTGGGCAGCAGTGCGCCGACAAGTTCTCTTTCACCGGAGGTCGACGATTGGGTGTGTGGCGACGTCCAGCCACTGACTCACCCCTTTTTTTGTTGACTTCTCGGAAGCCTTCGACTCCTGAAGACTCGAAGACCAAGACCGCGAGAGTGCTGTTTTGCTGCGAAAGAAGACTCTTTCCCGGGGCATGTCCAGATTTCACTCGTAATTCTTTGTCTCATCGAACCCGGGTTTTTTGAGCTGAAGACTCTTCACCTCAAGGGCTCAAGCTTCTTCCTTCCAAAACCGAACCCCACCACCAGGAACCTTCTGTGCTTGCCAGGTTAGTCAGACGGGACGTCAGCCTTCTGCACCGGCCTGGAGCCCTGGACGAGGGCTTTGGCGCTTGGAGAAGTCCCAGCTCCAAGCCAACTTAGGTTTTGCATATTGGGTTCAACGTTCCGGTCGCTGCCGGGGCTTCTGCACTATCAGAAACGAAACTGTGAGCCCAAACCAACTTTCCCAGGCATCGTCTTGGCAGGAAGAGGTCCCGGCTGCGAGAGATACGCCAAGCGATGAAGCCGTGGAGGCCGAAGTACGAGCCAGGGTTTTCCGTCTGGACTCAGAGCTTCGGAATGCAAGGATAGAGGAATTTCCAGGCGCTGCAGCCGCAGCTGTTAAACTTCTCGACCGAGCAGCGGCTGCGACTGCCGATTATGTACAGAAGGCTTAGACGAGGTGTTTGACCCGGCTGGGTGGCCTAGTGCCAGGAATTGAGCGCTTCTCGCCTGGAAACTCCCAGAGCGAGCCCTGTGAATCGAGAAGCCAAGATGCAAGGTGACAACAACGATGAGACGACAACGGCTGTGCAAATAACAGCCTTTCAGAAGAAGAACGGTCACCATTAGTGGCGGGAGCTGGATCATGATCGCTATCGTCATCGCCACCGCTACCGACACTACCATCATCATCACTATCATCATCATCACCACCATCACCATCACCATCATCATCACCGCCATCATCATCACCATCATCATCATCACCATCACCATTTGCAACACCACCACCACCATCAGAATCATCATCATGATTGTCATCATCATTGTCACCATCGTCATCACCATCATCATCATCACCATCATCATCATCAACAGCAACAAAACCTGTGCCAGCATGGTAAATGCCATCGCCACCCCTATCCTCACCACTACCGCAGCCAACATCATGGTTACTAGCATCACCGTCATGAGGTTCGTACTGATATTGCTGCTGTTGATGTTTTCAGATCTTTATCAATATTTTTCGTACAGTAGCATCACCACTTCAAATACCACCCGTGGCTGCATCCATCCCCCAATCCGTCCATCCATCCGTTCAACAATTAGCAGCAGCAAATTCCTGTACAATTTGCACCACAAGACTCAAAGTACTTTCAGCAGCAGCCTGCTGCGCTTATAGGAGGGGGGGAGTTCACAGTTCCTCCCGTCGTCGTCGTCGTCGTCGTCGTCAGCAGGAAAGTAGCAGCAAGCTACAGCTGCAGTAGTGCCAACAATCGGACGATGTCAAAGCAGAGACAATCCAGGTCGAGAGCTCATCTGTGAGTGCGCGACAGAGTGTCTGACCAGAAACGCAGCTGTGACTGTGGCAAGGGCTCTTACTGTAAGAGGGGAGGATGTGTGGTGGTTTTTTGGCTTGAATAAGTGGTTGAAGGCAGAATTGCGGCTTACATTGCTTGTGATGCCCCTGCCACGGAAGATAGGGTGGGTCATGCATGTATGCAGCGACTCTTTCTGTACCTACTCAAGCATGCCTCTGGCAGTGCCTGCTACTGGCGCAAAGGGTCAGCAGTGGAGAGTTTTGCATAGTCATGTTCAAGCGTGAGCTCAGAGGTACCGCGGAGGAGCCTGCAGCACCGACGAATGGATTGAAGGCTCCCTTGTGACTTGTGTTTATCTGCCAGCATGCTCACGTCTGGGCAGCTGCCAAGTCCCAGGGCTCTCAAGTTGCGGGACCTGGGCTTGTAATTTCAACTCCAGAGGACAACTACTACTGCTCCGAAATGCTCCGAAAGCAGACAGATGCTGAGATTAATCCGAACCGATGCAAGCAGCCTCAAACGCGCTCCAGCAAAAGCTCTACCTAGCTTACACTCGAAGGGCCTGTTACATTGGGATTCCTGATTCCGGAGCCGCTGCAGGAGCCTGACACTGAGTTTACCCCCCCGGCATCGCCGGCACCCAAAGGCTTGGCGGCTTAGGAGTCCAAGAGTGCGACTTACAGGATTTAGGCTTTCTGTTGAGGACTAGGATGGCTAGGATCTCAAAGACCCTGCTGATCTTCTTTTGGTGGTGTGCCTTATCGAGCACGACAGTGACAAGTGTTCCAGATGTGCCGAGGTGCTGCTTCTTCTAGTGATTCTAGTTGCCCTGAGACACCAAAATAGCCAGGGCCGCAAACGATCTCATTGTTACACCATTGGGGAAATTCTAGATTCCACAACCTGCAGTTTCGCCTGCGCCGACGACAAACTTCCGCGATGGCCTGGGTTCGCTGCGCGATGTTCTGCGAGAGGTCGGAGGGCCGCCGGTTAGTCATCGTGTCGTTGGGACCATAGGATGTCAATGGCTGTAGTTTTGCAAATAGCGTCATCTCTTCGCGAACTGTGGAGCTGTGGAATCCCTGGCAGGGCTTCGGTAATAAGTCCTTAAGGTTGCGCACCCCCTTAGCCCTCAACGCCTCGTGAGCGTGGAAATACCCCATGCGCAGCCCCAACGGCACATTGCTGCACATTTGTTACCCAATTGCTCGTCGCCCAGGATAGTTAACACTATACGTGTTGCATGACGTATCCGGCCACTTTGGGGGGAGGAGGGGTTGCATGGTACATCTGTGAGCATGCAAACATGTTCTCTGCCAGATGCAAGCTTCGTCGTGTCAACACATGGAGGGGTGAAAAGAAAGCGGGCAAGACTGTCCATTTCCTCTAACAGCAGACTTCGTTTGCCCAGCTTTGCAGTATCAGGGCCAAGTTCGCTCGTAGCGTATCCGAAGCATCTGCCTGACTAATACTAGCGGTCAATCACCAGAGGCCTCCGAATCGCAGCTTCTGCGACAGCCTCCTAAAGATCCCTTTCCTTTCATAGCGGGTAAGCCCCCAGCAATGCCCAGCTGTGTGCTCTGTTCAGGTGAACAGACCTCGATGACTTGCAGACTGGGGATATCTCACATGCAGAATCCTGTCATGGTTGGTGCATCAGAGAAGTGTTTAACTTCCAGGTAGTTGCTCTTTGTTGCGGCGCCGCCTGTGCTAAAGTCCCAGCTCCCCACTCTTTTGGGGAGATCCCGGGGGCTTTTTGTAAATTCTTACAATCGTCGCCCCTGCAGTTCATGGTATAGTGCTCAAAACACGAGGTGGATCCGAGTCCCAAAGCCTGCAAAGCAAGGGGGCCATTGCTTGAAGAGAGGCTTTAGCGATTACCTCTATGTCATGTCGCAGAGTTTGCGATCCTCTTGGGTCAAAAATGCACTTCTGCCAGCGGGGTCAAGGGCTGAGCTTCTAAAGAGACTCTACAATAGACTCAGGTTTAACCCACCCCAAACCCGGAAGACACGACGTGACACGACAGTGTCCGAAATCTTCCGAGGCTGCAGCGAGCCCGGCACTCTCTTGTTTCTCCTTTGGACCCGCGAACCCTCAGATCACTGCAGAGCATGCATAAGTTTTCCACTACCCTTAGGTTTGTGTATAGGCGGCAGCAGAACCCCTCCTCCCGGCCTTTGCAGCCATGTGCATCAACAGCTAATCCCACCCCAGAAACAACTTCTTGTTTTCGTCTCAGACAGTCGGGCTTCACGGATCCCTGGGCTGCGGCCGTCTGGGAACCATGGTGGGAACATCCGGTCTCGGCGGGGCGCCAGGGGCCCTGGTAGACATGGAGCGTATGAAGCTTGATCACTCGCAAGCCTAGCGCGTTGACGGTCGCTGCACCCGGGAAAACGGTCAGCACATGTTTGCGACAGACCAGGCCAGCCCTGGCCGTAGCCGAGACGGCGGAGGAGGGCATGACATCGGAGCGAGCCATGTCACCCAGAAGTCTTGCGAAACTTTATAAGTGGTACTGGCAGCAATATACCTCGACGGAGCGCCGCAGTGATTAAGCCTGAGGTTTTCGGGCAGATTCAGCTTCAGGCTTTGAGGCTTAATGGTATGTATGTGTTCAGATTTGGAGTCTGAAGTTGGGGCTGCGGAGTGGACGACGCTCTCGGAGGGGCTGCGAAGGCGGGGGTGATGACGCCTGACCCAGACTGTCACATGCCAGCCGCCATCCATCCATCCGTCTGTCCATCCAGTTATGTACCGCCGGGCTTAGCATCATCGCCCCTTGTGCTTTGAACTGAAGTGGTACGGAAGCCTCAAAGCCCGTTCCAACCCCTTGTCCGAAAGCTTTCCAAGAGCTCAGATAACGCTGGTCGACGGAACCTCCGTCGAGATCCTCCGCAGCCCCAAGATGATGCTGGGCTGCACTTCACCGAATCCCCGCTTGGGCACGTAGCAGTGGTTTGTAGGAGGGCCGCCTGGTCCTGAAGCTGACACCCGCATCCATACTCATTTACTTTCAACTCTGCTGCACCTGAATCTGTCAAGTCTGTACGCATCACCTGGAGTCCGCTTGAAAGGACGGATGTGCAGTGGCAAGAGACGAAGACGCCACTCGGCTTGGATAGATTCCGACTGAGTCGTTGCTGTGACCAACGCTTCAGGATACAGTATACTGGTCAGCAGTGTGTGGTGTTTAACCTGATTAAGCAGGCCTACTAGGATTGTAGAAGGTCGAGTATGGGCATGCCTGGTCTGCCTCTACTCCTGTTCCGACATAGGGCTCGGTGCAAGCCTACACCGGCTGTCATGTGGATTCGACCAACTCGTGCTGAGATTTCTCTCCGTGGTAGCAGTGACATTCGTGGGCATGTCTAAGCCGCGCACGAAGCAGCGAATGCAGCGACAAGGAGCGACGAAAGCTCGGCGGACTGTAATGAACGAGCCTTGCTGTCTCTTGCCCAGGTACTTGCAGAACAATCCATCAGAGACAAAAAAGCGTCGACCCGAGACGGACAGGGGCACCCGTAGAACGCAAGTGTTTCGTGTTTCAGGATTCGCGGGTATGGGTGTAGCAGGAAAGGGTTCCATTAACGAGACCTGGTGTCAATGAAGGACGCAATAATGCCAGCAGAATCTAGGGTCGTTGCATACGGAAGTGTTGCAGATCTCAGATACATTTCGCTCTATGCAGGTTTGCTTGAGTAATCCTGTGTGTAAGGATGTAAAAATTCGCAATACATAGAGATGTATATGTGTGTGTGTGTGAACTTGAGGTGTGTGCGACCCTGGCTTTGTCAAGGAGGTCACATAACATGGACTGCTCCGCAGTGCAACGATCGAACTCACGCAGATACCCGACGCAGTCAGTGAGGACGCTACACTGCAAGGATATGCATGAAGCCTTGCTGCATTGCTATGAAACCAGGAAACTCTGAGAACCGAAGAAACGGGTTCAGGGCTCGGGAGTGGAAGTTGAACAATGCTGCAGTTCTGGCGCATCGTAGCGCTGTGGTCATCACGGTTTAGCTTGACATGACCCCTGCTTGGCTGAGGCTTATAGAGCACTCCACAAACCCCGATCGCATCCGAAAGCAGAAGATGATGCGCTGGGGCCCCCGGTCTGGCTTTCGCTTTTCATGGCTTATGGATGCCTGTCGCTATTCTGTTTCTGTTCTGACAGCTGCTTCTATCAGCAGCTCATGCTACACTGCACCGCCCCTCAGAGAAACCTCTCAAACTTGCTCGAGGAGCACTGAACCCTGCCGTCCCTATCCGTTCGCACAATTTCGAGCTGCCCATTCCGGTCCGAAGTGCGATTTGCTGGGCAGCCACCAGGAGCGATCGCAGACGTCTGGCAAGGTCAGATTGATGACAGCAACCAGGCGTTTCGGCATGTTCCTGCAGTCGGTCTTGGTGATGGTTTCTGATTTCTGAGTCACGCTTCAAGAGGAACATGTCGGCACCGGCTTTCTCAGTCCCCGCTCCGGAAGCCTTTGCACCACAGGACTTTGCCAAGAGGATGAAAGCCCCGGGCTCAACCATAGCTCGGGTCGGTGCATGTTTCGGGCCTCGGGGCCTGTAGCTCCGAGTCCATGCGATCGTATAAATTTCACCTGGTGCACACCAGAAACAGGCTTCTCACTGGCAGGAGGTTGCAACCAACACCCGCCACCATTGCGTGCTTGTGTGGCTGGAGTGGCACAGAATCGCCAAGCAAAGCAAGTCCGCTTGGTCTCGGGCGTATTTAGCCGCAACAGCCCTGACAGGTTCTTCCACTCCTACTAGCCCTTTTCCATCCGAACTTTGAACACTGGATGAAAATGCAGCTGAGATTCCAAAGCCTAAACCTGCACTCCTCAACCCTGTACTGTATATGCTCTTCAGAGGCAGCGCTATGACTATCAATGATGACGGCTACTAGCGCCATGATTTCCCGGGGTCGTAGAAGCTACTCGTATCCGTAGTACAAGCAGCGGAAGCACCAGCAGCTGCAGCAGGAGGGGGAGTGTTGTGGCCAGAGCCGCCCGTTTCAAGCTGTTAGTGACGCGATATGACATGACAGTTACTGAAGTGAACTGGTTCTTCATCCGCAGCATGTTAGTACTTAAGATGGTTTGACACGAGCCTCAGCTTGTTCAGTTAAGGACCTGGAGCAGGAGCCCGAGTTCGAGGAGCTGCCGGCACCTTACATTTCAGAAGTGCTTCGGGTTTTGCACCCCGGAATACGAACTCCCAAGCTGCTTCCGAGGTTCAAAGCTGTGAAGGACTATCAGGTTCAGCAGGCCTCGGGCCTTGGATTTCATGTTTCCTTGTCTTGCAATCATGACATGATTGATATGACCGTCGATGCATGCATGCATGCTTGCTTGGCGGTGCGCGGGGATTGTCAGCTACGGCTAATCAGCTGTGGTATGATGGATAGTGGACAGCTTGCAGAGTGGAGTGTGTAGTGGGAATTGATCGTCCGCCCCTTCGTTTTGCAGCACAGATTGCGGCATGTCGGTCAGCAGCGAAAATGTTCATTTGGCAATTTCACAGCTGTATGTAGATTCGCCCAGGATAACTTGTGGAAAGCCCAACCGATTCAGCCCAGCACTGCGACCGATTGCAGATCCGACAGTATCTGGATGACAGCGAGCTCATGCAGAAAATTAGTGCCAAGATGGGAGGTGCCGGACACCCAGCTTCGTTCGGACGTCCGTTAATACCATTCATATCGGGTCAGCCGGGTCAAGAGATGTCTTCATATATGTCTTGATGGCTCCAGGAGTTGCTGCACAAATGTCAGAGACCATGAAGCAGACGCCACCTTTTCAGGTCCCGGAGCAGGCGAAGCCGCAGTTGGAGAGTCTGCGAAAGACGCCGCCCGGGACCCCTGGATGGTGCCTAGCTGGGCCTAGCTGCTTCAGTGTTCAGTCATCAGAGGCATCAGAAACGGTCGTTAGCCGTTCACCGTCGAGGATCCTGGAAAGCCCATCTCGCCGTCTGTCATTGTCGTTGACTTTCAGAAGCCTTCTGCCCCGACCACGATGGGCTGAACCTAGCCAGCCCAGCCCACCCTTGCAGCGCCTGAAGGCTGACTCTTCAGGAGGCTGGTCTGCCCTGGCTCAAGTGTGATGGATCGTGAGCTATTTGGCAGCGCAGTTTGCAAACCTTGCTAGGTGCCGGGATTCAGGGGATCCGTGCGCTTGTGCTGACCCGCTGCCTGCCGGCATGGAAAGTCTCGGCAAAACCAACAGCGACTCTTTGACTCGTTCCGAGAAGCCCCTCCATCCCCAAACTTGGAGGACTCACCCCTGTGCATCTGACCACCCCGTCACAGCTGTTCTTAGTCTCATGGCTGTCTGTGTTGCCAAAAGTTACTACGAAATCGCGAACAAGGGCAAAGCACAGCAGGATAAACAGATGCGCAACCTCAAACTCCAAGACCTAAATCCCTCACAAACCCTTGAGACGGCTGCAGGACCACACATTCAGTCCGCACGGCAGGCCTGCAAGTTCGGCGATCTGGACGCAGTGAAAAATTACCTCACGGAGCCGGGGCCTCGGGGCCTTGGATCGAGCTGAGGCCGGAGAGCGTTGGAATTTCAGACTTAGGTTTCGGCTGAAGTTTGGCTATGTTTGACGAATTAGGGGTTTTTCGATTTCAAGTTCAATGTAAAATGAACCAAATGCAAGTTTCAGGCGCATGCATTGCCTGTTGCTGTTCACACTTCTGCTGTTCGTGACAAGGACGGACAGCCACCCCGGCAGCCGTGACCTAGAAGCCAAAGACCAACGTGGAGTAACATGTCTAGGCAGGGTCGGGTTCGTTTGCCCCGAGCTGAAGTCGGAGAGATCTGCAGCAGTTCGTGCGCTTTCCGGACGTCTGCTCTTAGCATCTTTCGTTGCTCTACGGCCTGCATCAACCGGAATTGCATATGAGGATGGCAGCTCGGAGTAGCTCGCAGGATCACTTGGTTCTTTGCAGGTTATGCTGTGGGTGCTGACCGCATGCCGATTACCCAACTCTTAGTCGAGGCGGGAAGGGATCCCAGCGAACATGAAATCCCAAACTCTCACCTTGACGATGTGAGCGAAAAGAGAATAGGATTCTCACAAGGGATGGAGAGCATCGGGTGCTGACGCCGAGCCGAGGTGACCGTGCGACATAATTATCAAGGAATGTGTCTTCCACCATCGATCGGTTCTCTCTTCAGATCACCTCGGAATTCGGACCAAGGTATGCGTTCGTGCAGAACCTTTGAACTCACGTTTTGCTCTCGTTTCTGTCTGTGCAGGTCAAAGCTGATCCTTGGCCGCAGAGTTGGGTGTCGCAGGGCCAGGTGCGTTTTGGTCGGTGTGGCCGGCCCACTCGTTTTGTTCGCTACTGAGTCAATGCGCGCCTGACAGGTTCCGTTCCAACAAGAAGATGCGTAAAGTTGGATCATGTTTTCGGAGTTTTCTCCGGTTTTCTCCAGTATGAGAAGTTCAGGACCTCAACTGCGTGGACAAGGCCCAAAACAGCAGCCTCCACTATGCTGCGGGCTACGGCCGCCAGGACCTGCGACATGCTGTCTTCCCAGCGGCCTAGACGTCTTCCAAGACTGCCAATGAATGTGACGTAGGCATCTGTCACGGCAGACAGGCGCAGAACTCAGACCTTTCTGGGCAGTTGAACCCTCACTGTCCTTTAAATCCTAGACCTATGTAAGGCTTACAAAGCTACTCCAAACAAAGGGCAGCCAGTAGATGATATGTCTCCCAAATGGACAAGGTGAGACACAAACACGCGCGCAGAGATGGCATTTTGCATGGTTCGGCCGGTTGTATCAGGAGATTCTGGAATACCTTCTGAGCCAGAAGGCCAACATCAACAAAGAGAACAGCAGCCAGGGGCTCATTGGCCAATCAGTTGAGGCCAAGCTCCTGGCCGGAGGCGGTTGCTGGATAAGTTGCAGTTACAAGATGTAGAACGAGATACCGATAATTCTCGTTTTTCTGCCGAGTCTTGTCCAAACCTGTACGGGTGGATACTCTCATTTCTAAACATTACTGGCAGACAGCACGTCCCGACACTCTTGCCTTGCTCAGCACTTACAACCTCACGATCGTTCATGCGCGGTTAGTCCTTTCGCTGATGAACAACCTTAACTCTCGCATTTTTTGAAGACCAGCGTCCTTTCGTCATTTGATCTTTGTCTTTGTTGTTGTTGTTGCTTCTGCTGCTGATGCTGCTGCTGCTGTTGTTGTTG
>CAJNDV010007779.1:127589-137770 GCA_905221635.1 Symbiodinium sp. CCMP2456 | reverse complement strand
ATCCTGCATGACCTTAAGGACCTGAAACTATGGGAATTATGGTATATTCCTTATAGTGGGTAATGCAGGATTTTGTCCATCAACAGTACTACTTCTACTGCTCCTGCTACTGCTACTGCTACTACTACTACTACTACTACTTCTACTACTTCTACTACTTCTACTATCTACTATTACTACTACTACTACTACTACTACTACTACTACTACTACTACTCCTGCTGCTGCTGCGACTACTACTACTACTACTACTGCTCCCCTCCTTTGGCTCCTGCTCCTGTCTGGGAATACCCAATCATGCACAATTTTTGAACGGAGGTGGGAGGCTGGAACCATTGCCGGCACAGATGCAAAGAGCCAGACTGCCTCCGACCTAGCAGCAAAGTGGCTTTGCCCAAAAACGTGAGGAGGCTGCAAAGCGAATGCTTGCCAATTCCACGACTTCAGGTCCACGTTCAGCTGGCCTCCGGCGTCTATGCCCTCAGCCTGGCAGAGTCGGCGAGTCTCTTGCAAAAGGCCCAGCCAACTTCCGACTGCAGAGGCTTCACCTTTACCCTGAGCGAGTGGGTCTGAGCTGCACTGTCTCGACAAGCGGCTCTCCCCAAAAAGAAGCGGCAGTCTAGCTATCAGCCCTGCAGATGCCACGAGGTATACTGGAAACGAAAACTTGAAGGCTAGTGTCGGGCCTCTAAATCTTTACTACCGCACACTAAACGATGACTTCGTTTCCCTGCCCGAATCTTTGCGATCGTTTTCTCGAGGCTGCCCGTTTGCTCATTGTCGCTCCCGGCGCCGGGGTCAAGACGCTGGATTGAATTCGGGCTTGTGGTGCAGGGCTAGACTTCAGGAGGCTTAAGGCTAAAGGATACGAATTCGTGCTCAAGATAGTGCTTTCATAGAAGCATAAGCGGTTTTGTCATCAGGACTGTTTCACCGTTAAGTTTTTGGAGTTCTGTATATGGTGACTTGGTAATAGACAGCAGCCGCAGCAGCACAAGCAGTGCTGGCAGTAAGAATCCGAAGGATAATCTGGTAGGTATGTCCTTTCAGGATTTTTGGGAAAGAGGGAATACAGGGCGTGGCCTTCGAGCGCCGACCCCAAGACGCGAGACACCTGCAGATCGTAAGCCGAGCCGGCAGGAGTGACCTCAACACCCCGAAGCCTGCATTGGGATCATGTGCTAAGTCTGTATACGCAGACAGGCATTGAATCGTTTGTTCATGTAGGCATATGTCAATTCTGCTCCTTAGATGGTCGATGGATGAGTTGCTCCCGAAGATTGTACGGATCCATGGAATGAATACATGCGTGCAATGAATAATTACATGAATCATTGAATGCATGTCATCGAAGGAATGCATGTAATGGGTGAATTCATCTAACTGAAAGAACGCATGTAGTGAATGAATCAAGTGAATGAATGACGAACGAATGAACGAATGAGCGAGCGGACGTATTCACGAATGATATGAAAGAACGAAAGTATGAAGGAATCAAATAATGAAATGATGAACAAATGATGAATGATACCAATACTGCTGGAATCGATCAGGTGATGGAATAATTATATCCATGAATGGAGCCAATGCTGCTGGAATCGATCAGTCAATAAACCAATGAATGCATGAATGGATTCATGAGTGAATGGAATGGATGAAGGAATGAACACATGAATCAACCACTGAATGAACGAATGAACGAACGAGCGACTGACTGACTATCGGACTGACTGACTGACTGACTGACTGACTGAATGAATGAATGAATGAATGAACGAGTGAAGCATCGAACGAATGACTGCATGAATGAAGGAATGAATGAGTTAACCAGCGAATGACTGAATCCGTATATGCTTATGTGTAAGGATTCATTAATGTACGCATGCAAGCATTAGTGCATGCATTCATGGATGGATGGATGGATGGATGGATTTATGGATTTATGGATTTATGGATTTATGGATTTATGGATGGATGGATGGATGGATGGATGGATGGATGGATGGATGGATGGATGGATGGATGGATGCATGTGTGGATGGATGGGGGGGATCAATGGATGGATGTGTGTATGTATGCGTGGGTGGATGCATGCACGTATGTGAGCATATATGCATGTATGTATGTACACGCATATGTGTCTACGTGTATGTATGTGTATACGTAAGCATGTCCGCATACCTGCAGTGTGCGCAAGCATGTTTGCAGTCTGTCTGTCCGCCTGGTCCTGTCTGTGTTGACATTCATGTCTTGTGCAGACATACATGTCTGGTAAGTGTACTATCCTGCACGGAGAAGTGTAGATGCCTGTACTTTGTCCCACATGCTGCCCGTTCCCTAGCTTGTGTAAGTTTCGGCCTTCAGAGATCTGTGATCTGTTTGTTCCATATTCAGCTTAGAGTTTTCGGTAATTTTGGGGGTGCTGTCGTCCGAACAGCCCGCTGGAGCGTCGATTAGGAGGACCCGGCACAAGGCCAGAACATCGCCGAACTATAGCTACTTCTTAAGTACCTTCGGGACTGGGCCCTTGACGATGCTGTCCTTCCATTTCGTGCAGAAATTGTGTGGGGGAGGGGAACATCCTTGAGGACGCTCGGTGCTCGCTTTCGAGCGCTGGGTGCAGAGCCAGGCTTCCAGGCACGGGAGTCAGCGATTCAGCACTGCTTCTGGTCAGGGCGTATAGCTTCCTGGCCCAACATGTAATATGTGAATCAGTAGTTTTTTTGCTTGTTAAAGGGCAGGTTGGTGCTGTTCAGATTCTTCACTTTGCCGGCCCCGACACACCCATTGTGCTCTGCAGCTCTACCACACTGGCACTCTATACCTTTAGCCGCAGGGATCCGCTGCGACGACTGGAATCGTAGCTGCTTTAGTCAGTGCCAGAACTCTGCAGCTTCATGGAGTGGATCTTTTCGATATGGCGGGCGCGGGAGTTTTGCCAAGATGGAATGTCCCTACAAAGAAGCCGATCATAGCCTCCTACAGCTCGGTCACAGGTAGAGGTCGCCGGAAGGAAAGGCGTACTTTACGAGCCTCGGATTACTTTTTGCGACCTCTTTTGCATGAGCTCGAAGATGTCGTTGAGAATCACAGTGCAAGCTTTGAAACCGATCGGTACCTTGGACCCGCTGTAGCTGATCAGTTATCTATAATGATTAGTTTGCCTCTTCATCTCGTAGTTTGCTCTTCGGTAGTCGCTTGTGCGCATTTATCAGATCTGGATTCGCGGATGCTATTAGTCTTCGGAACTCGAGCCGAACCAAGAAAGGCACCCAATGAAATCAAATAAAGTCAGCCTAATGCTAAGTTTCGTGCGTTTCAAGATAGAAGGCTGGCGATCTTCGCTGCCCAAGGACCGATATCCTGAGTGTTGGGACACTGGCGCTGGTGCCCCAAATCTGCGGACCTTCGGAGAGGACACAAACGGACAGTTTTGAGAAGTTTAGGGTAGGGGAAGTGTATGATCCCAGGGTTGCTATGATGCCATAGTTTCGCAGTGGAGTGGCTTTCTTCGGTTCTTTGGGTCCCAAACTGCAGACGTGCACCATGCGCTACAGTACACTCGGTTTGCAAGTCACCGATTGTCATAGGAACAGCACGCCGACGTGTCCTCCAGATTTCCTTTGACAGAGGACCTCGTTCGTATGGGTATTCATCGCAGCCGCTTCTTCTGCAAGACAGTATTGCTTTTTAGGTCATTGCCTTTGCACAGATCCGGTACTGCCAAGTGGGCCAAATAACTCAAAGTGCAAGAACCCAAGCAGCAAGCCGACGCCCAACCACATCACCTCAGTCCGCCCCTTGACTCCTTCAATTCCGCCCCTTGATACCTTCAACATGCAACTGACGAATTTCGCAGGCACGAGTTGCAACTACACTGTTTAGTCATCATTCTTCTTGGTGACTTTCTGAAAAGTTGCTTTGGACAAGCCTTGCACTGAAGTCATGTGAAGTCGCTCTCAGGAGCAGACTGCTTGATCTTCGGCTCACGAGGACGGAAAAGCCACAGCCACATGCTGGCGAAACCAGTAAAAGAACGAACTGGCAAGTCGTGAGGGTTGCGACCATGACGCACTACAGTGCAGACTGTTTGACCCTGGAGCGGCTCAGTATTCGCATTGCTTGCTGCCACGTGCCGTGCTACGACATGGGTCCCGACATACTAACCTCCAGGCGGACAAGTGGTTCTGCCGCTGATGTGGAGCGCCCTTGGTGACGAAGTGCCACCCAGACGCTAGGCTGAAGTCTGCAAAGGTCGACATGAGAGCCCTGCAAACGCACTCCGGAGATAGAATCTTGAAGGCAGAAGATGGGATTGCCCTGTCGCCGATCTTGTCTCGAAATGCGTTCTGCAAGATGCGAAGTTTAGCTGGTCTAGGGGATCCCTAGACTCCCCACGCAACATCTGGAAGCAAGCCGGCAAATCCGCTGAAAGATCGAGGCCAGGTTCATCATGAGCCTTCCAAGCGATCCCAAAGTCCTGCGTCCTGAGGTGTTGTGGTCAACGGTGGCTGTGCGATGCAACTTCCGGGTCCTGTTGTGCGATGGCCGCATCGCCCGGGTCTCCCAGAGCACTCAGGGGTGGTCGTGGTGTCAAGGTGCATAGAGGGTTTTCACAGCTGGGCTCTGGAGGGCGAAGGTTTGTGGTGGTACAGTTGCAGTTCATGATAGCAAGACAACCTAGACGATCCGTTCAGGCATAAGATGCAACTGAGCCTGTTGGTTCGCGAGTTTTGCATTGTCCGCTTGTGTTACCACCTGCATGCAACCTCCACAGGCTGGTTTCAGTGTTGTTCCGAGGTGGATAGACGGCCAGATAGAGGTAGACGCCCATGCATACATGCATGCATACATAAACTGACAGACGGACAGAGACAGACACAGACATGGACTCCAACACGTGGAGCCGGTCTCCGCCTTTGCCGCTTGGGACCCCCTCGCCGGCCTCTGCCCTCGAGCTCGGGTCCGGCGGTGAGCGGCCCGATCTGGACGGGCTCGCCGATAGGGCTCGCGACTCGAAAGCAGCAGCTCCCGGTTCGCTGTTTCTGCCCCGTGCCCGGGTGCGGGCGTGGGCCTGGGGCGCGAGGCGAAGGAGGAGCAAGCCAGTCTGAGGACAGGTCGGCCCGAGCCGCGAAGCAAGTGGCCGACTTGTCCACACGTTCCGCGGTCGCTCCCCAGTGGGCGCACCCAACAGCTCGAAGTTCCCATCCAGCCGGAAAGCAGAGTCGTCAACGCAAGAAGCCTGGCCGGCCGTGGGGACCAGGACTCACTTGGACACCTGGAGTTCAGCGGTGTCAGCAGCCTGAAGGTCGCTGAAGGCGGCTTGGACCGCGTCGGGGCGTCTGGCGGCTTCGCCGGGTCCTAGGCCTGTCTTTGCCTCTTTGCCTGTCGTCAGCAGCCTGAAGGTCGCTGAAGGCGGCTTGGACCGCGTCGGGGCGTCTGGCGGCTTCGCCGGGTCCTAGGCCTGTCTTTGCCTCTTTGCCTGTCTCTCGGTCTCTCGGTTTCTCTGTCTCTGTTTGTGAACAAAACAGGGCGGACTCCCGGGTCCGCTGGAATGGACTGCCAGCCTGCGGAACAACTTCCTCTCAGGAATCCGGTCTGAAAGCTGCACACGCGTCCTTGAAGGCACGTGGAGTTCAAAACCTACTCAGGAGTAGAAGAAATCCCCGGCCTCGCGCACGCACGCACGTGCACATACATACACGTACGTCCATACATATCTTCATGCACGCACTCATTCATTCTCTCATTCATTCACTGACTCGCTCGCTCGCTCGCTCGCTTGCTCACTCACTCAGTCAGTCAGTCAGTCAGTCAGTCAATCAGTCAGTCATTCATCATTCACGCACATGTGTGTCCGAGTGTTTACATACGTGCATATCGTTGTTTCAGTCCTGCCTTGCCAAATTCCAAACGACGACGTCCTCGAAAAACTTGACATTCCACCAGGTGCAGTGACGGTTATGCTGCTTGGCGGTCAGGCTGGAAGCGATAGTTGCGGCATATGTTTTTGGGTTGTACAGCGAGCTCAACGAAGGAAACTACAAATCTGAAATGGAATGAGCATGTTCATTCATTGCTACAGAAAAGAGCAGGCTTTGAAGCTTTACGGGCAGAGTCTTTGCCGATGCATGTGGCTCATGCTTGAAGGGAGTTGTTGTCAAGCAGTGGCTAGTTTGCGATTTCAGAGATCCAGAGTCCAGAGTCTAGATGTTACGCAGTGCACTTTGCATCTTCCCTCTGCCGCTCATTCGCCTTCTTTTTAGGCCCTCCGAGCCTTTTGAGAAACCCGGTCGTCTGGTAGTTGCCCTCCGACCACAGCTTCAATGCTCAAGCCAATCAGCAAAGCTCATCACGTAATGACCCATGGGCACAGAGGGCTTCCAACTGATAGCTGAAGACCGGCGAGCGACATGCCCCTAATCCAGCCACCAAGCGTACTAGCAAAGTTTACACGAAACGCACGATGCACACTTTGGATGGCCTGAGCCCATGACTGACGCAGACCGTGAGCTCGTGCCGTCTCTGCCCCCTCCCTTGCCGCGGGATCCGCGTCGCTCCTCCACCAGCTTCCGCCTCGCGCGTGCTGCGGAGTCCTCCTCAGCGCTGCGCTCGGACAGCGCCCCGCCTGGGCCCGGCGCGCCGGAGGCCCAGGCTCAGTTAGATGGACGAGGCGAGCGGCTCGGCGAGAGGTCGGAGGCCCGGCTGCAAGCCCTGGAGCAGTGGCGCCTGGACTTCGGAAGCGGCGGCCCGGGAGCCGTTCGCGTGTCGGAATTTGCAGAGTTCACACCTCTGCCAACAGACGACGCCCGACGGGAAGCCTACATACGCCCTGCAAACAAGCGGGACCTAGGACACCGCTGCTACCATTGCCGCAGACCCTTCAGTGCGCTGGGCGCCGAGATCGTCACTGAGATACAGGGCGGTCCGACACAGAGGCAGGGTCTGACAGGGTCAAACTTAGCAGCCGTACTCGGTCGTTTCTCCCTGAAACAGAAACATTTTATGAATCACATCGTCGATGCCGCTTTTCAGCCCGCGAGGTTCCATCCCGAGTGCTGGAGGGAACGTGGTCGGCGTGTGCCGCCACTAAAGCTGGCACGACGACAGGCCAGCGACGTGTCGGAAGCGGTGGAGATAAGTGCTCGCAGCACAGGTTGGGTTCTGAAGAGCCGAGTTGCAAGCTTCAAGCCTGTTGTGATGCGATTGTGCCTTCCTCCTGAGGTGGGTCTGTGCCATTGCCTTCCTATGCCGAAGAGTGGCGGAGGGCAAGTCTCGATGGCAGCTCAATCCGAGCTCGACCTGCATCACGTGGGCAATCCCGGTCCGGCAGAACACCAATTCTGGATGGGGTGAATGCCATCGAGGACCGTTCTCGCTTCATCCATCTATATCCATCTTTCTCTCGTATTATCTACGTTCACCTGAATTCCATTATCTCGGCGTTTAAAGGCCGTCTGTACCTAGAAGCACCCGAACGACGCGTGTATCCAAAGCTACTTACTCTGACTGAGGATGCGCATGGCGAGAAGAAGGTGGCACGTGGCTTCTCCATGCAGGAGACCCGACCGTCTCCGAGACAGAAATCACTGCGAGCAGGTTGCACAGAAGAAGCACAGAGATCGCAGCAAGCCGGGAATCGCTGAAACATAGAGCGTCGGTGAGGCACTGTCGTATCGCATGCAGCAATGTTAGCATGCCGAGAAGATGAGATGCAGGCAAGCGTGGGTTTTCACGGACTCCTCAGGCCACGTTTACCCCATGCACACCGACGTAATTCATAGGGCACTCGATCTAGTTTGGACTTCACCACGCAGCTACTGGGTGTTTGGCACTTAGTGGGTGCTCTCATAAAGAACTTGCAGGTTGGGTAGGTCGTAGCTAAGGTTAGACAAAATGCATTCGTAGCAGCTGTGCCGTTTGCAATATTGGACGAAAACGCAACAGAACCGCAAACGACCATTAGCATCGTTCGAGGTATTGGTGCATCACCATAATCATCACCATGAATCACCATCATCATCAGCAGCATCAACACTGTGATTTCAGTGCTGTCGCGGCTCTTGCCGCACGAGTCGGATTCTTGAGCAGAACTCCAGTATAGACAAGTAAACGTACGAGAGGGACGGACTGCAGGTCCGCGACTTTGCGTTGGCGCCTATTTCATTTGTGCACAACTTCAGCCTTCGTGCTGTCTTTTTCTGGATGAAGAGAGCCTCGGAGTTAACGACATTTTGGATCGTTATCACTGTCCGAATGAATGAAGAGCCCGGAGATGCGTCCAGGAGATGGAAGCGGCCCTTCAGATGTGGAGTGGCCCGTCTGACAATCCCGAGGACCGAAGCGTCCAGCAGGATATAACGGCGAGTAATTGCAGCAGTCACACTTGGTTTATTCGTCCGCTGCTGTGTCGTTGTCGCTGCTGTCGCGGTACGTGGTCGTGTTGCTGTTGGCAGGGGGAGTAAAGTGGTCGGAATTTTGTGGTGTTTTGTGCATGCATCAATCTGAAGGCCCCGAGCTTTGCACTTTGCTTTGCTCAGGAACTGTTGTAAGCTACGAACCTCAGCTGAGCAGAGTTTGCCATCCAGATTCTCACACAGCCCGGCAAATTTCAGGAGGAATGCGCAGTGTGCTTGCTGGTCAGCTCCATGCCCCTCCAACTGCCTTGCGGACACAGCTTCTGCGGCGAGTGTGTGGAGCCCTGGCTGCGGCGCTGTGGCTTCGTGGCAACAGACCCGGTTGCACAGCTCCACTCATAGTCATAGTCTCCTGTGAACATCGACTTGCGTGCGAGGTTTGCTATTAGTGGTTCTTACAGTGATGTTGCGCGAGACAAGCTTCGAAGTCAGAAAATGAACTGAGTTTGATAGAGGGATGCAGAGAGAAAGTGAGATGAATAGCGGTAGGTCCAGGTCCAAGTGGTTCCTGCTACTGCTGCTGCTGTGTCAATTGGTCGGTTCGCAAACACATACATATGTACCCCGCGCCCACGCACGTCCTGTCAGAGAGGAAAAGTGATGGACAAGTCGAACCACGATTTGAAGTTGAAGCATCCCAGCTAATTGTAGTCTCCTTCGCCACATGTGAAGCGAGCAGTACATCTGTCATGAGCATTCTGCATGAATTAGGCCTGCACTAAGCGCCTGAATATTGTCCCCCAGCTTGAGACTTGAACCTTGCAGCTGCCTAAGCCCTTTGGTGGCAGAAGCCGTGAGACCCTGCACAGCACACAACACATAGCTCAGGTGGCCTGTGTCCAATGTGTCGTGCAGACTTGCGTCCGCTCCTCAAACGACCACCGCGCGCCGGCAGCTTGCCCCGTTTCTTGGTCATATACTTGTTGTGAGTCGGGACGATTCGTGTTGAACCTGTGCAGTTGTCTTAGGTGTATCTTCAGTTCGAGACCATGCTGAACTCAAAAGTAATTAGTTCAATAGCTCTAGCTGCCAGCTACCCAAGACATGCCCAGTTCTAGGCAACCGCGACAGCAGCAACAACAACAACAAGGCCAACAACAAGAAGACCAAGAACAAGAAGAAGAAGAAGAAGAATAACATCATACCAACATCAACAACAATAACAACCAACACAACAGCAACGACAAGCAACAACAACAGCAGCCACAGCAAACCAAAAACATCAAACAACACTGAACACATAACAACTTACAAACGACAAACAGCAAAGAACAAAGAACAAGCAACAAACAACATGCGACAAGCAACAAACAAGATACAACATACAGCATGCAACACACAACAAACAATACAGACCAACCAGCACCAACAAGCAACCACAAACAACAAACGACACAGAGCAAAGAAGAGCAAACAAACAAACAACAACACCAGCAAGAGCAACAGCAACAGCAACAGCAGCAACCACAACTGCAACAGCGACAAACAACGCAGAACAAAGAACAGCAAACAAAGAACAAAGGCTAAACAACAAGCAGCAAACAACAAGCAACATCCGACAACATCAAGCAACAACAGCAGCAAGTAGCAGCAGCAGCAGCAGCAACAACAACAAAAACAACGCCAGCAACGCCAGCAACAACAACAACAACAACAACAACAACAACAACAGCAGCAACAGTACTACCAACAACAACAACAACAACAACAACAGAAGCAGCAGCAATAACAACAGCAGCAACAACACCAACACCACCAGCACCA
>CAJNDV010007779.1:107285-119159 GCA_905221635.1 Symbiodinium sp. CCMP2456 | reverse complement strand
AACTAGTGAAACTACTTGCGTCGGTTAGGAGTAATACCAGCAGTGGTACATGTGCTGGCAGTACCACCACTACTACTACTACTCCTCCTCCTCCTCCTGCTGCTGCTGCTGCTGCTGCTGCTGTTACTACTACCACGCACTAGCACTAGCACCTCACTTGGTAGCAGCAGTCTCGAAGAAGCATGGTCTGTTTGCTAGAGGTCGCTGCCGGCTAAAGATCCCTTCGTTGAGCATTTCGCCAAAGACCTCAGGATCGTCCTCCAGCGCCATTGTCACCTCGTGCACCCAAGCCCTGTGCCAAGAGTTGCTGGAAAACGCACCACATGATGCCAGGGTTCTGAGCTCCTATGCATAGAAGTGTGCGGATGCCACTGGGGATGACATGCGCAACATTCCAACATCAGCTATGCCTGTGATGATCATGCACAAGAAAGCCCATTCATCAAACGCGCTCTGTCGAACTCCGGCGACGCTCTCAGGCAGGTGTTTCCACTCGATGGTTTCGTGGCGTGGGTATCACTACATTCCTGTTATTTGCTGTTGGTGCGCGAAGACCTGGTTCTTCCCTCCGACAGGCAAAGCAGCGGAGCATGCGAACCCAAACGCAAACTCTCTCGTGGACTCTGGAGCGAAGCCAATGCATCTCATGATTCTTCCTGTTCCAGCGTTCAATGACCTACGCGCCGAGGCCTCTGCCACTTCTCATCTTGTTGTGATGAGTTTGCTCCTTGCCGAGGCCTCCCCGGCCTCCGTGCCCCCCCGGCACGGCCGTTTCTGTCTTGCCGGTATCTTCGCTGCGGTTGAGCTGTAGACTTAGGAGATTCTTGTCGCATCTTGGGGTTTCAGTTCCCCCAAAAACTTGGACTGCAGCTGGCTAGAGCTAGGAAAAGCAACATCCATTTTGTGTTTGGACCGCGGGTTTTGCCTCCCGGCCCTGCTTTATTATCGAGTTTGAGTTATGCTGATGTAATTTGATCTTTTTGCCTTGGGGCAGGGTACAGTGAGTGCCCACATACAAAGTCAGGCGCTTTGCCTTGAAGCTCGCAAGCCCAGGTGGATTTAGCCGTCGATGACAGTCCAGAAAGCGCCTTGGCCAGAAAAGGCTCAGGAAGACTGAGCCTCCTTAGCACTCTACTCTTATCCGTGCCAGGCAAGCTTTTGAATGTAAACTTCTAGCAGGCAACGATCAACCGGTTTTGTTGTTATTGTTGCGAAGCGCTCCTGATGGGTGGCAACCTTCAGGAGATGTTGGTTGGACCGACGCCCGAATTTCGAGCCTTGCAAAACTCTACTTTGAGGAAAGCAATGCCATGTTTAAAGCATCTCAAAGCCAGGTTCTTTTGACCTAACCCAAGAGTCAACAACAAAGGACTCTCTCTGGACCCCAAAGTCCCCAAAGCCAAGCCCAGGCCACCAGCGCTTGGCTGCCCAGGCCAGACAACTGGCGGCTGCACGGCCAATTCCTTCCTCCGGACGGCTTCTGGTGTGTGCTTGATTGATTCATCTTGATTCTTCCCGGCTTTGGACTCTGGGCCTAGCTGTGGTGCTTGGCATTGGGTTATACTGTATTGGGTTCTGGAATTTGCGGCTCGAGATCTATTTTCACATTAGCCTTGGAGAAAAGAAGGCCTCAGAAGCTGTTCGATGGTGTCGCTGGTTCGTTCTTGCTGCCAGCTTGCACTGCCAGCTGACGGAGCAACATGTGTAGCATGCGATAATACAGCGCATGTGCAATCACACTTCTCAGGGTTGAGTCCCGCATTATTTCACCTGTTCGTCATGGCTTGATCGGATGGATCTACGGTCCCCACAGCAGTGTGCGGGACGCCCTGGCGATCTTCACTTGCCCACCTATGGCTCCAGAAAGAACAGTGCAAGTTTTGTAGACGACCTAACGCAGAATTGCTATGTAGCCATGCAGAGTTGAATCTCTGCAAGGAGACCCTGTGCGCTCAAGATTACTTGAGTTTGCAGACGGCCAGCTTGCGGAGGCAGCCTGCTTCTCCAACAAACTTTGTGATGTTTCTGTTGATGCCTACGTGGCAAAAGTGACGATGTACTGCTTTACGAGCGAAGTCCTTCCATTCTCGTCAACATATACTCGTTGCCTTGCCAAAAGTGATGCTTCGACCGGAGCACGTGCCTATACTTCCCTTTCCAAGTACCATCATCAGCATGATACATCTTTTGGCTGTCCGGCATTGGTGACGGCTATGATGCTGGTCATGATAATGATGATGATGATGATCATCATCATCATCATTGCATCATGAATATCATGATCATCATCATCATCATGTCGAGGCACTTCTCATTCCCACTGTGGGCATCAGCCTTGACGCTGTGGCTTGCAGATGCAGGTTTGTGAGGTTACACCTTCCAGTCCCTGCTGCACATGTGCAACAACCGGGCCTGCAAAGGGAATGAGCTCTGCCAAGTCCATGCCCCCACCCCCCTCAACTCCTTGTCATAGCCATGCACAGGCGTGGGCTGCCGAAGATGATGCGCCGAAGAGCCAGCCAGCACCGAAGGCCAAGCCACAACCGTTTGGCTTTGAGGACGGTCGGCCTCAGGGTTTCGAGATAGCCGACTAGTCTTGGTGTCACCCCTCCTGCAGCAGCCGAAGAGACCCGGGCGTGGCCGCAGTCCACATTGGCGCTTCTGCGACTCATGGTCTAGCTTGGCTTGGGCGGCCCCATGTCTGGATGGTTTCGGGTAGTTAAGCATCTTGGACCCAAGCCCCAAGTCTTTCGTCAGGGCCAGTGATGAACGGTCTCTCTCAATGTCTTGTGCAAATACATACACAAATAGGTATATGTATGTATATATGATATATAGAGAGAGTGTATATGGTTACACATTCGTGTAGATGAGTATGTTGTTTGGTGTTCCCGTGTCGGAGCGAGGCAGTGATGCCTCAACGCATGTTTGGCTACCCTCCTGGAGTGCCGGCCTAAGACTGGCGCTTCAGGAGTTTGGAGGTGGGAGAGGGTTCCTAAGTCTGGCGGTTCAGGGTCATGGGTTTCGAGTTGGGCGAGTCGGGCGTAGTGAGTTTAAGATTTCAGCTTGAGAACTCCGGCTTGTACTAAGGCAGTATTTCAGCGTGAAGAGCACGAGGGGCTCTTGCGAACCAGAAGTTTCGCTCCCGAGCATATGTTCTCTGTCCGTACTGCTGATGGACAAAATCCTGCATGACCTTAAGGACCTTAAACTATGGGAATTATGGTATATTCCTTATAATGGGTAATGCAGGATTTTGTCCATCAACAGTAAGACTGTCGACCCATGCGTCCTCAACGAGAAGCCTTCAACGTAGCGACATCCTGGCAGTCCCGAATCCGGCACCGCAAGATTAGAACCCAGGCACCAAGTCCGAGATACCGAAAAATCTGGACCCTGTCGAGGCCGGGATTGCCGGGATGCGACCAAGGCTGGACATAGGGCATGCACGGTTTGGGCACAAAGAATTACATATGCACTTGCTTTGATGCCTTCTAGATTTGCCCCGAGCAGCCGAGTTAGCTTCCCCACCTGTTCCGACCCCTACCACCGAGGATGTGTATGATGTCTTTGGTCTGTATAGCACTTAAATTCCGCAGACAGATTTGCCTCCTGCTGGCTGTGCCGAGCGTGAACACGCTGATTTTTCCCAAGAAGAATTATATGAGTGGTAGCCTGGCTGAGGCAAGCAACAAGTGTTGCGCGCTTCGAGCCTTCTGACATCGAATTGTGCGTTCAATGGTCCAGTCTAGGGGCATTGGCATGCGGCAGGGTTCCGGGCAACTTGCCAGGATCACTTACGGGGCGACTCAGCGGCCACTGCAGCGATGAGAGCACGTGCCGGATCAACAGGCTCAAAGGTAAGCCGTTGACAAAGCCGTGGCAGCCGGGCAACTTCCAGCTCGGAAGGAACCTGAGCCGCTCCCTGAACCAGCGGAGCTGGCACTCAGATCAGCCCATGCAGAGTCTCATAGCACAGGCCCGAGCAGAGCCTGAGTGAACTGCCGTTGTCCCGAGAGCTGGGGTCCTCCTCGGGGAAGTTCCAGGAGAACCATGCTCGGCAACGTACTGAAAGTATAGAAAATGCAGCAGAGCCGACGGTCAGAAGATGTTGATACTTGCCAAATCCTTCGTCGCTGTTCTCAGGATGCACAGGTTAAAGGCTCCAAGAGATTATTTGCATTTCTATCCATCTTTCTACATTGCTTCGTATCCATCTATCTGTGTGTCTATCTACCTATCTCTCCATCTCCGTACCGATCTGCATACCTATCCATCTACCTTTCTGTCTACATATCAATCTATTTATCGATCTGTCTGTCTGCCTGTCTCCCTATTTGCCTGTTTACCTATTCGTCTATCGATCCATCCACCTATCTATCTATTGGAAAATATTTTTTGTCCATGGATGTCTCCATCTCACTGTCTATCTATCTCTTTATCGCTCTCTCTGCCTCTCTCTATCTCTCTGTTTAGCAACTTATCTATCCATCTGTCTACCTATCTATCTATGCATCTAATTAGTTAGTTGTCTAACTATCATATCTATCATTCTATCTTTCTACCGTACCTATGTATGTATGCAGGTATGCATGCTTATGTATGCACGTACGTAAATGTGCATGCCTGCATGTATCTGCCTGCCTGGCTGGTTGTCTGTTTGCTTGCTCGCTTGCTTCTTTGTTCGTTTGCTTGTTTATTTGTTTGTGTGTAGGCAATCGCACAATATCGCACAGGCACCCAGACAGTTGCCGTGCCGCTTTCATATGTTTTAAACTGGCTCCCTGTCCCCTCTGCGTCTCTGCGTTTCCCTAGACGCGCGGGAAGGAACGATTGGGTGCAACGAGGATTCAAGGTCCAACTTGCTCAACTCTATGCTCAGCATCGAAGTCATTTATGCCCCGAGTACATGGCTTCCGATGTCCACAGCATCTATGTAGCATCATCGGCCAGTGAGAAGGAAAAATGTACGCAAGCAAGCCTGTGTATGCACCCCTCGCCGCAGCCTTCAGTCTTTTTTCCAAGTTTTGTTTCAGTGCGCGCCCTGAGGGGAGTGCTGCACAGTCCGAGCCTCAGCGCAGGATTTGGTGCCCGCATGCTATTATGCCGATGTGGCACATACTTTTCCGTAAAGCCGAAATCTTTCAGAAAACCTAAGCCCTCTAGCCGAAGCCCTCGAGACTTACACTGTGCCATGACACCTCCGTCTCTTGCCAGTCGTGTAAAGCAGCAAAGACGAAAACAACTTGACGACCCGAAGTCTAAAGTCCAGAGAACCTAGAGGGTATGCAATCAAGTGCCTGCACAGCACATACACGGACATGCAGACATTCACTCACATACATAAAGATGTTACAGGCTGCGGTATATAAGGACTCTGCTGACTTTTTCACACGTGCATGCATAGATGCATTCATGTATGCCTACATAGATGCACAGATGCATGTGAAGCCACTCTGCGTGTGAGTGTATACATATCTACACATATGTGTGTGTGTGTGTGTATGCAGGTCTTACATTCCTGTCTGCGCACGCATAGGTGCATGTGTTCATAGGTTTGGAGGTGCAGCTTCGTGTGTACGATATGTAGATCTAGATCTAGGTATAGGTAAAGGTATAGAAGGTGTTGGCACAATTACAGAAAGGTAGAGCACCAACACGTAGGTTGGTTCGAAGGTACAGTTTACGGTGCAATGTGTTTGTGCGTAAGAACATGGGCATGTATATGCATATACAGACGTATGCACATGTCTGTACACACCACTACTTGCGTGCATACGTAAGCATATTCGTCTGTGTGCATGCATATGAGTATGCATCTGCCCACCTGCATGCAGATGTGCAGCACATGTGTAGGCGTGCAGACAAAATGCACATAGAGACACAGCTGTGTTTGCGTGCATGTCTGCAATACGCGTATTCGAGTATGCAGTTGGGTGGTGTGTGTGTGTGTGTGTGTGTTTGTGAACATGCTTGTTGTGTGCGGTACGTAATATAGTTGTGTACGGACACGCATATGTACGTCTGTCTGTCTGGCTGGATGGATGGGTGGATGTATATGTGTATGCAGTATGCATGTATGCATGCATGTATGTGTGTGTCCGTTTATAATCTAGGCATTCAAGCATGTGTGGCTGTCTGTCTGTCTGTCAGTCTGTCTGTCAGTCTGTCAGTCTGTCAGTCTGTCAGTCTGTCAGTGTGTCAGTCAGTCAGTCAGTCAGTCAGTCAGTCAGTCTGTCTGTCTGTCTGTCTGTCTGTCTGTCTGTATGTGGGTTTGTATGTATGTATGTATGCATGTATGTATATGTATATGTATATGTATATGTATATGTATATGTATATGTATATGTATATGTATGTACGTATTATTGTATGTATGTATCTAGGTTCGTGTGTATGCATGTATGTATGTTTATGTATGCATGCATGCGTATAGCCATGTTGTGACATTTAGGTAGTTGAGCGGAGGGGGCGTTGGGCTGAATGCAAGCATGCATGCACTTATCTCCTGCACACATGCATATACATTTACGTTACATGCTCCTTCGAGGTGCCTCATCGGCACCAGTTCTTCACGGCATGCTCAAATCCATAGACCAGGAAGGGTCTCCGGGCACGAGTGGCTTTAATAATTTCAGTCACCAAATACGTGGACTGGTTTGTCAGGACTTTGTGCTGTGGCGTCAGACTGAGGGGCTTCGGGCTTTAAGATCTTGCGACTGCGAGAAGTTTCACATTGACATTGCCAACTCAACACTACCTGTGGTTGATGGTTGAATCTTGAAGCACCAAGGTCTGGGCTTGGGGCTTCACGGTAGCAGTTTCTCCTCGGGCTTGACGAGAAGATTTTCGGGCCAAGTCAGCCGCAGGCCCTCGCCGGGGCGATCGATGTGATCGCCGATGACGTGCAGGCGGCCGTGTTCTCCGTGATGTGGGTTGGTTGTGCGATGGCACTGTTTGTCCGCGGAGACGCTGAAGGTCATCGGCTTGCATGCTTCCGCACCAGGTCGCTACTGCTAATTCAGGAGTATATGTATGTATATATATATATAAGCAAGTTTACAGAAGTCAACAACTGCTCCCAGCAGCTTCCTGAAGGCCACGGTCAAGTCTGTGCGAGAGCAGGGGATGATGCGCACCCTCGGCGACGCTGTCGAGGCTCGGTTTGGTGTCCGTCCAGATTGCGACAGCAGATGGAAACCAGCAAACAGAAACAGTTCCGTTAGCGACAGGAGCATTGTATCATGTTGATTTTCAGGTAGCGCCACCGAACATGCAGCCGGGGCTTCGGGCTTTTTCCGAAGTTCCCTGATGTATGCCAGCCCGACGAGCACGCAAGAACTTGCGACCCAGACATACACACCGGCAGGTGGCAAATGAGTGTCGTATGCACATCATGCTACAAAACTCGTCTTCCAGTGTGTTGCAACATGTAACATGCTATTGTTTCGGAAGAGTCCAGGCAAGAAGAGGCCAAAGGTGGGTCGAAACAGTACTGTGTTTGCTATTCCGTCCCCAGGCCCGTATGTTGCTTGTTTGTCGAAATCTTCAGCTACATACCACTGGTACAGTATAACAAAGTTTGCATCGCGGAACGATCACACAGTTCCTTGCGATTGGCCGGAGGATGCTGGAAAGCTGGTCGCCAGCGGAGCCGGCAATGCTTTCTCTGGCATGCTGGGTGGCAAGAAAGGCGGCTTGGAGCTATGCAGATTAAGGAAAGGTGAGACAGTCATGTCGATGCGGACGGCTATGATGGTGATCGTAGTGATGTTATGGCGATGAAGGCGGAATGCGGGAAAAACGAAAAACACGTGATGACGTCCGTGATGCTGCTGGTGGAGATGATGCATTCGACAGAGATGTTAACGATGATTTTGGTGATGGTTTTGATGATTATGATCCAGAAACTGCTGATGATGTTGATGGTGTGTTGATGACGGAGTCAATATGCTTCGAAAATACAAATCAAGATGGCTAAGATAACTGACACGACAAGGATGATGATTGTGATGGCGACAATAGCAGTGGTTGATGTTGTCATGGCGGTGACGATGGCGACGGTAGTCATTGTCAGCGTTAGTTAACATGGTGATGGCTTTTTTGTGCACATACTCCTTCTTCTAAAGTACCCACTTCTGTTAATATGCCTGTTGTGGTGCATGAACTGAAGGAGGGGTCAGTCTCTCCAACTGTACATCTCGAGGATGTGGATGGTCAGGCTTTCGTCCTTGTTCGGGAACTGATGTCTGGAAGACTGAAGGAGAGCAAGGTTACGAGGCCTTTCGACGAGGACAAGAGCCTTCCGCCCGGTCCCGTCAACCCAAAGTTGGCTTCGGCTTGAGGGGCCTCGATGCATGAAGCGAAGTAGGGGTCCATGGAACTGCTTGTTTCTGGGGCAAACATTTTTATGCGTTG
The DNA here is from genome assembly GCA_905221635.1 of Symbiodinium sp. CCMP2456. Lineage (NCBI taxonomy): Eukaryota > Dinophyceae > Suessiales > Symbiodiniaceae > Symbiodinium > Symbiodinium sp. CCMP2456. The sequence goes on along the minus strand of CAJNDV010007779.1, from coordinate 110,741 downwards.
TCATGGGGACAGGGAGCCACGTGTTTAGGCTTGTTTTTTGTCGCATGCTTCTCCTTGTGAACAGGTGAGAAAGCAGTCTCGCATCACTCTGGCATGTCCAGTGGCTATGCCGACATTTGCGCGGCCTGCCCGGCATGCTCTATGTGAGACTTCGGTTCAGGGGGTGTTCAGGTATTTGTACGAAGCTCAAGGCTTGGAATCAGAGCCACACACATGGAGGCCTCACCATTGCGCACTTGAGACTGACTTGGAAACCGTGAACCCTAAACCCTCGGGGCTTGAAAGTTTTCGGCTGCAAAGCTGAGGGATGTTCTGGGCATGGGGCGGGAGCTTGGAGCTTGGCTTGTCATGCTCAAAAACTGTTATGCCTTGGCTTGAAAAATGAAACCGTGCAAGACTGTGCTTCAGAATGCAACAGCGGGGTTCACGATGTCAATGCAGCGCTCGATGTTTCGGGAAGTGGTTTCGAGATCGTTTATGAGGGTGCATGAGGTTGCAGGAGCACCGTGCAGACAACTTGCCTCGGAGCCTTGCATGGGAACTTCCTCTTGCGAGAGCCAGCTCCTAAACCTCAAAGCAGACAGCGACCAGCTTCGCCAGGGCAACAAAGCCGGCAGTTTCGGCTCCGGGGTGCCGGCCCCTACCCACCTAAGAGGAAGACGGTTCTTGCACGTATACGGTTGAGTCAGTTCTATGATATTATGGAAGGACGAGGGACTGCGAGAATCGTGGTGGTAGTAGTAGTCGTCGTAGTAGTAGTAGTAGTAGTAGTAGTAGTAGCAATAGCAGCAGTTGTAGTAGGAGTAGTAGGAATAGTAGGAGTGGGAGTAGTAGTCGGAACAGTAGGGGTAGTGAGTAGTGAAAGCATTTAGAGGTGAAGGAGTAGGAGTAGACGGAGTAGTAGTGGAAGCCGGAGCGCGAGGCATAGAAGTAGGACGCCACCACCACTCCCACTCCCGCTCCTACTCCTACTCCTACTCCTACTCCGACCTCCTACTCCTGTTGGTGGTGGTGGTGGTAGCGGTGGTGTTGGTGGCGGCGGCGGTGGTGGTGGTGGGAGTGGCAGTGGCAGCAGTAGCGGAGGCAGTAGCAGTGGCAGTGGCAGTAGCAGTAGCAGTGGCAGTAGCAGTAGGCAGAGCTTCAGGAAGAACCCTGAAAAAACAGAGCTAATTTTAAGTTCGGTGTCCGCCCAGACCCGGAAACCAAATTATGGATCTGCCGACCATTTTCCCCACCATGTGCTAAGATCTGACGCCGTAATGACTGTGCTTGCGAAGTGTCGGCCCAGTTCGGACAAAGAAACACAAGAATCAAAGGACACTCAAGAAGACAAAGGAGAACTTAGGAAAATTCAGGAACGATTAAAAACATCATTTTTTGAAAATCTAGACAGAAAAATGAATAATATCAAAAGCAACAAACAAATCACATACTTGCACAGTTTCTGTTTTCTTTTGTGCAAATGAGCTTTCGGCGGGACGTGTATATAGCACGATATTTTCGCGGCTAGTCTCCCGTGCGCACTTTGTTGTGTGTGGCTCCCGTGTTGCCCACTCACGGTACCCAAAGGCCGTGCTGCCTGGACTGGAAGATTCAGAGGTTGCCGGAATGATTTTGATGCGTTCTTAATTATTTCTGTTGTCTGATGCTTTCTGAATTATTCGGTCACTTCTCTGATTAAGAGCGCTAGCTAATCGTAGCAGCTAATGTCGCATGCTTCGTGTCCCACAACTGAAGAAATCCCTATCCGAAGAAACCCCTCAAGAGTTTATAAGACAGTACGGGTGCCGACTGCGGCTTTGTCTGTCATAATTTGTTTGCCCTGCGGATTGGTCGTGTCAGGTTTCGGTTTCAGTTGCGAATGCAAGCACCTCTCTGTGCAAGCGTGACTCTGCTGGTTTCTCTGCAGCCTTTTGCCCGTTTCGGCTGAGTGCCGCCGACGGGTCCACCCTGCACAGGCCTGTACAGTGCCTGCGAGGCAGGGGCAACGTGTTCAGAGCAAGTCAGGAGCGGTAGCAAGCCGACAGTTTCTCAACGATCGTGTGCCGTCACCTTGTGTCTGAGAGGTGGTTGGCAAGATGGACATGGATTACATGGATGCCACGCTCCAGGTGAATGCATTCGGTATGACTGCCGGTGGTCAACTCAGATTCTCGCAATGTGAGCATATCAACTCGCGTGAGTGCGACCTTCGAGACCCACTCGTAGCGAGGTTTGGGTAGTAAGTTGATGCGAGGTCCTTCAAGTGCATGCTACCTTATAAAGCTATACTGTCCGATGTTCGAAGATGGGTAGCAGCGCGTTGACGACTGTACTCTCGGTCCCTAGACGTCGGAGTTTCATGCAAACTAGCAGCACCATCTTCGGCTTGAACTTCAGTATGCTGGAAGGTTGCACATTCTGCCTCGACAACCTGCCCAACCAGCTGCTTGTTCTGCATGCAGTAACTGGGTCTAACCTGTGATGCAAAGCTTTAGTTCATATACATGATTAAAGGCATTGGCCTTCTAGCACCATTGGACAGACTTAGACTTCGTAAACATGACGAAGCCACTTCTCATACGAGCTGATCGTCATTGTTGTAGTAGTGCAGAACGGAGGGTGAAAAAACGCATCGTAAACATCCTACGAATGGCAATCATCAATGTGGCCCAGGCTCGCAGTGCTGGGGCATTTTCGTGCCATCTTGGAGATGTGCGGCTTGTCGGAAAAAGCGGTTCACAAATCTGAGCCGGAAGTCCGGCATCCCCTAATTTGCACGGGTCTGCCCGGAAAGAAAGCACTCAGCCAAGATTTTCGCCACCTGAAACCGCTCAGGCTAGACCTCGAACAGTGCGTTGGAAATCGCGCTTATAGAGGTTCTGATACCAGCCAACGAAACTGGTGCCTGTTTGACATCCGTTGCTTAGCTACGGCAGCTGCTACTACTACTACTACTGCTACTACTACTACTACTACTCCTACTACTCCTGCTGCTGCTGCTACTGAGTTACTACCGCAACATAGCCACGACGACGACAGCAAGAACAACCACCACAACAACAGCCACAGCCACGACGACAGCAACAACAGCAACAAGAACATGACAATCGTAGCGGCGACGAGGACAACCTCAATTCAGCGACAACACAATACAAACAACTGCAACAGTCGCAGCTACGACTACCATAAAACAGAAGGCAAGTAACCGGTAGCAGCAGCAACGATGTCGAGGATGGGAAAAGGCGGAAGACAACGACCATTTGAAAGACATTCACAATGACAACAGGAGGCCAAACAGATCGCCGCCGCCACCCACCAGCTCCAGCACCATCAGCAGCAGCACCACCACCGAAGCCACTGCCACCTCCACCCTCACCACCGCCATGTCGGCCATGGCAACGACGACCATGACAATGCTGCTGCTGCCAACACCACCACCACGACGACCACTACTACATACTACTACTACTACTA
>CAJNDV010007779.1:60618-98823 GCA_905221635.1 Symbiodinium sp. CCMP2456 | reverse complement strand
GTTTGGGGGTATGTTATACTACACTTACAATAAGGACCACCCAAAATAGTGTTGGTAAGTATCCAGGCCCCAGTATTGGGTGCATAGAGCCCTGGCACCGGGCCCTTGAACCTTTAACCCCAAGGGTGAATACGCATATAATATATTCCTGTTCCTGGAACCTATTTCTCGCGGCTTTCGCCAGACTGTATTCCAACGTTGTTAGAAAAATACTCTTATGTTCTGTTCCTAAACCCTAAACCCTAAACCCTAAACTCAAAAACCCTACTAAAGCCTGAACCATGAGACCGCGACGGTGCCGCTGTAACGAAGCAGGAGACTCCAGCACCTTTTGTTGGAGAACCGTTTTGCATGTCTTGGGATCCTAATAAGGGGATAAGGTAGCCCAAAAGGTGTGACGACTCGAAGGAAAGTCTAATGTTTTGAGCAAACCCCAGTCCGCAAAGCCCAAGGCCCTAAACCCTAAACCCTAAACCCTAAACCCTAAACCCTAAACCCTAAACCCTAAAGCCCAAGGCCCTAAGCCCAGACGCTAGGCCCTGGGATTGGGTGGTGCAGTGTTCGCTGCAAACCGCTCCGAGCAGGAGTTGCTTGGTGACGGCCGGGTTGGGGAGCTCGAACGTTTTATAGGGGTCTAAGTTGGAGGGTGTTGTAAATTTCGGAAGTAACCCTAAACCCTAAACCCTAAACCCTAAACCCTAAACACCGGGTAGGTCTAGGGCTTTGGGCTTCAGGAAGGGTTTCAGGGTTCAGGGCCTTGGGTTTCAGGGTTTTGATGTTTTTGGTTTGGGGCTCCCATCGTCTCAAGTAGTGCTGAAGGGCTTCCGGGCTTTGCGCTAGGGTCCCTAAACCCTAAACCCTAAACCCTAGGGTGTAGGGTTCAAGCCCGAGTTGGTGTAAGCCTTGAGCTCTGAGGACTCATAGTTCACGGCTTTTGGCCCTGAAGACCATACTACATAAGAATATAGTGGTTGAGCCTTATACAGCCTTAGAGTAGGGGTCTGACGGTTCAAGGTCCGGGGTGTAATGTAGGCTTAGATAATTGCCTATAGCATTTTGGGGGTTCCTTAGTAGATTGATAGTATGGTGGGCCCCAAACCCTATTCTAATTGTTAAGGCCCCTATCTTACCGTAACCCAGAGGCTCCACATATAGTACCATTATGGAATTAAGTCCCAGATGACCATCCTCATTAAGGTTCCAGGGACCTAATCCCATAATGGTACTATATGGAGCCTCTGGGTAATCCTAAACCCTTCCGCGCCGTAAGCTGGGATGAGAGGAGCTCCCTTCTCGAGGGTTTTGGGCTCGACACCTTCTGGACTTGCGGTCGCTTCGACTGTTGCCTTTGGGGTCCTTCCTTTAGGGTAGGGTTTAGCGTTCCTTGCAGATAGGGTTCAGGCTAATGTTGCCAGCTTTGTTTGGTGAGCCTGCAGACCCACAACCCATGCACATGATTCTTAGACCAGGAGCCTGCGTTTTTGTTTACTATTCCTCCTTTCCTGCTTTAGCGAATTTCGTCAGCATCAGTCCCGGACAGAATCAAAATCCAAATGCATGATCACCTGCACTACCAGTACCACGCGTCACTACCAGACTACTACGTCGTACATGCATGCATGCATGCATACATCCTCCTTCTCCTGCTGCTGCTGTACTACTACTACTACTACTACTACTACTACTACTACTACTACTACGACTATTACTACTACTACTACTGCTACTACTACTACGACTACTACAACTACTGCCACCTACTGCTCCTGCTCCTGCTCCTTCTCCTGCTCCTGCTCCCGCTGCTGCTGTTGCTGCTGCTGCCCTCGCCGCGGCTACTGTTTCAACCACCACGTGCCACAACAGTGCCCGTACCTATCGCGACTATGACGATGGCAAACACCATGGTGATGTTGAAGAAGGCTTTCCTAGCACCGTCACGTTGCTGTGTGTCACCGTTGATGACCTGGTCCGACTACGCCGAGCGCAGCTATATTGATTATCTACAACTCGCGAGGATCAATGAGTCGATGACACAAACGTCTTGCGTTGGCTGACAGGCGGCGGAATTCGAGAAACATCCTGCAACGAACTACCCCTGTTTCTATAGACATCTTCAGGTCACAACCAGTGCGAGGGCGACTCCGACCAGTATGACTGCCGTCAAAGGGTTTTGATTCGGACATGTAGGAGCATTTTCCCAGTTGAACCTTCGAAGCCGGCACAGAGCCTAGACAACTGGACTTTTGGGATGCGTAGACAAGGCGGCTATGCAGCGAACAGGTCGGCTCTTTGTCTGGGGGTTTCTCCGGCTGCTTGGATCCCACGCCCTCGACTTCTAAAAACTGCGAGGCTCCTCGCATCTTCAAGCTAACATCGAAAGCAACCCAAAGCCTTTCAGTTTTGGAGCCGAAGTCCAAAGGCTGTCAGTATTCGCCGCGAGGGTTCAGGCGGGTTTAGGCTTCAGGATCTGGGCTCAGGGCATACGGTCAGGGACAGGAATCCTCAAGGATGGTTGCTGCGGGGTGTGTTGCGTCACGGCAGGTTTGGAAGCGGAAGGCCAACAGCTAGTTCAGCCACTCTCACATGCATCTGCTTGTTGGAGCTTCTCCACTTAAGCCTGGATTTGTTCAGCTTTTCAGCCCCCGACACCCCTGGAGCGCATGCTGTAGTTCTTACGTGCTGTCGAGCTGGGAAGAGCATCCATGCGGTTTCTACGACCGTGGCGTGCAGGAGTCCGCGAAAGAGGTGGAACGTCAGATGAAGACGGCCTTCTGGCAGAAAATGCACAACATCTAGGACCTCAGAATCCGGACTTCGACGCAGAAGTATCGGTCAATGCATGAGGAGCAGAAGTCTGCGGTTCATTGCTTCGGTGGCCGTAGTATGCAATGCTGCTTAGGAGTGTCTCGCCAGTGCGCCTCTGCACCTTAGCACTAGAACTATTACACTGGGGGATCGCTCAGAGAGAAGTGTTGAAGAAAACCTGCCGCGGCTTAGTAGAGTGATGGCCCCACCCGAAAGACTCAGACCCAGCACTCGAGCAGACTCAAGGTGAAGCTCATGATCAAGATGGCACAGGCTCGATCCAAGTCGAAGGTCCGGCGGCCCGGTGTCTTCCGATGATACATTGTTTCAACATGCACGAAAGCTCGGATTCCGAAGCTGGGGGCAGTTCTGATGCTGTTTCGAGGTTTCTACAGTGAAGCTTGCGGTTTGTCATGTTGGGTTTGGCTCGTAATCGAGAGTGCCTGGCACCCTCGCCACACCCTCCTAGAAGTTTCCGATAGTTGAGCCCTTTCACATCTCGACTTTGTAGCCTGAAGCCCCGGCTTTACGAAGCTCCTTGCAGTTTCAGGCCGCCAGTAGGGCTGCCTGCTGTTGAGGCCGTCAAGGTGGAAGTGATGCCGTGCATTCTGTCCACCTCGTTGAACGTGAATGGGGAGGTGCCGGGATAGGGGCCCTGGCATATGATGCCGTCATGCAAATCAGTCTTTCCCTGTTTGGTTAGACAAGTATGTCTTGTTCCCTTGCTTTGCTTCCTTCCCTCCATCTAGCCAACTCACGAACCAGCGGAATAGCTGTTTAAGAAACTAACGAACAAACTAATCCACGCATTATGCGGACGAACTAGTAGGAACTAAGTAGCCAGCAGCTTGAGTGATTACTGTCCTGACTGACTGACCGGCTGCATAGCTACCGTCCAAGAAATAGTCCAACTATCAACCATGTATACCAGCACCCACCTGGTTATCCCAGCCCCCAAGTAAAGGAGTCTATCTTCGGTAACGTCTTAATTGAGATCCGGCAACCCCGCACCATTACGCAGAACCAAGCAGTGCAACGCAGGGCCTCAGCCCCCTCAAAGGTTTCAATTGGGCAACCCGAGGCTGGAAGCACTAGGAGCACAAACAAGCCGTGAGCCCGCAACAAATGCTTTCTATCAGGTGACCTAACTTGATGATACAAGCCTTGAAGACCCATAGACTCCCCAAAACCTGGGCCTTCAGGTAGAACCTGGACCAGGCCCTTCCTCAAGTAGACAAATGACAAAGGATATCCTTGGAGTTTGTATATCGAACACTTATACCCCTAGCTCCTCCAATACCACGAACCCGGTCACATCTTAAGAACCCGGTTATTTTCCGGGCCGACAGTTTCTGCGGAAACGGTTTCCGTTGGTAGCCTTTGGGACTGCACGGTTCAAGACGGAATGGGACTGCACGGAAGGGGCCAGTCCTTGAGGGCACCAAAAGAACGACCCTGCCAGGTCAGATCTTACCGCTTCCGATCCCATGAAAAAACCGCTGAACCCGTTTCTTCTTGGAAGGCCTCCGCCTCCATGGGCTCCATGTCTCCGAAGAAGTCGATGAGCATGGTGGGCGCCAGCGCAACTACCAGTCACCGGCCTCGACAAGAGCAGTCAGATGTGTTCAGTGACGCCACTAGTTTTGTCAATGTGGCGAATAGGCTACAGCCATGTGAGCACAAGACTTGCAATGCTAAGAACGCACGTATTTAAATATGCATGGTTCTGACGATGAACATGGGTTTCGAGCTGGCAGATATTGAGCTTTTATTGGTTCCTGTCTCCTCAGCTGCATCTACGACTCAGAATTCGATGTACGTGTACAGCCCCAAGCTCCCCATACCATGCACTACAGGCTAAACCTTGAGCCCGAATTCTTGCAAGCTTTCTCTCCCAGGCATGTTTGGCGGTAGGCTGCCCAAGCTGGATGAAGCGCAGCGCTGCGTTGAAGAGCAGCGGCCTAAGCAGAAACTGAGAGCGTTTGGCGAGACCATGAGACCATGCCGATCAGAGCTGCATCGTGATTGCCCCACCCTTCATCTTGTCGGCACAAGGGTCTCCGGCTTTCACTTCTGAAGTATAGCCCAGGATGCCTCAGATTCGAGAAATGCCCCAGCCCGGCTTAGCAAGGCCTGCGGGTTCGGATTCCATAGCGTCCACATCGAGCATGGTGCCGACCGAGCTACCCGGCAGCATTGCGCGAGCCCGGTTAAACCCAGCTCGCATGAGTTTGAGAAAGCATGTTCTCCGTTCGCTTTTGCATTGGCGGTTTCATGAGCTTCAACTTCGATCCAAAACCTCGCCCTACCGGCAGTTCATGCTGCTCTAGGCACGAAGCCACTAGCGCAAACTTGCCTGCCCCGCCATCCTCTTTGCCTGCTGCTCAACCGACTCTGTCGTCGGAGCCTGGTTGAACCCGAAGCCATTCTGGCAGCCACAAGGACTGTTGCCGAGAAGCGAGATAAAGAGTCGGCGTCGGCGTCGGCATCGCCAGATACTGTGTCGAATACGTGCCTTGCCAGCACCCGGCCCACCTGTTGACGTCCACGCAGGCGCACATAACGTGCTGAAGGCTTCGGAGTTGAGAACCCATAAATAAGTTTTCGCCGCCCTGAGGCTGCTAAACCTTCTTCAAACAGCTTCAAAGGTCTGCTGCTTTTCGAGAAAAACATGATGCACACAGGGATGAGTCCAAATATGGCCAGTCTCGCCCTGATCATAGTCCTTGCCTGACGTGCATGACGAGCACTGTTGGGCCAGAAGCAACAAGAAGCTTCGTCCGCCTCCTCCAGCTGTGTGCAAACGCTGCCTCAGATTTCAATTCTGCAGTTCATGCTGATTCGTTTGCGGTACACAGCACCATGGTTTCCAGTTGAGGGCTGAAGGCGATTTTAGTCTCCTTCACAAGTTTCCTGTTTTCTCCTCAGGCTCCTACTGAACCTCGGTTGACTGAGTTTTCAAGTTTAGACTTCGGAGTTGAGCCCGCGCACTGCCGGAATCCCTTCCACCCGCTTAGTAGTCTTGATCTGGAAGCAAAACCAAGCTGCTTTTGTGCAGGTTTTGTGCACGATTGAAACTCGACACACGTCCGAGCAACTGGACTTCGAAACACATCTCAGCCAGAGCAGCAAAGGAAGAGTGTAGGCTCCGCCACACAGAGCCTTGGCAGCCAGTTTATCCCTGAGAGAGCGTTGGGCAATCCGATCGGTTGCCCCAGCCCAATCAGTCGGTGTTAGCTCTTTCAATGCTTCGCCAGCAAAGGAAGCGTCCAGAATCGGGGCGCAGCATAAGCTCCACCCAGCCACTTTGCCCGCAAAGTGCGACACTAGAGTTCGCAAAGTAACTCGGAACAAGCGATACTAGTTGAGTTTGCTGTCTGTCAGTAGCAGTGTACATATTTACTACGCCGCGCCTCCTGCTGCTGCTGCACTTCTGCTCCCCATATTTTCTCGATGGCTGATGTAGGTACTTCTGGTTGCACATCCTCCTCGTTACAATCCACATTATGACGACGGCTACTCCTACTTCTACTGGTTTTTTCTGCTAGTCCTCCTCCTCCTCCTCCTGCTACTACTACTACTACTACTACTACTACTACTACTACTACTACCACTACCACTGCTACTACTACTACTACTACTACTACTACTACGACTGCTTCCACGACTGCAACTACTGTACTACCACTTCTACTTCTACTTCTTCTACTTCTTCTTCTTCTACTACTACTACTACTATCACTCCTACTACTACTACTACTACTGCTGCTGCTGCTGCTGCTGCTGCTGCTGCTGCTGCTGCTGCTGCTCCTGCTACTGCTACTGCTACTCCTACTCCTACTCCTTCTCCTACTCCTACTCCTACTCCTACTCCTACTCCTACTCCTACTCCTACTCCTGCTGCTGCTGCTGCTGCCGCTGCTACTGCTCCTGCTACTGCTACCACTACGACTACTGCTACTGCTACAGAGCCAAACTAGTATACTCAAAAGACTCCAGAAGCACATGTACTGACATCTCTGATTCCTAAATATGCGAAACACTCATGTACTACTTCCCGAAACACTACTGTCGGCACGACGTGCCCCACTTCGTCGATCTTGCGTATTCTGGTGTGTGAATGACAGCTACCTACAGACTCACTTCTGACCATGCTCAACCGAGAGCAGCTGGCAGCTGCACCGGCAGAAGTCTGTAGTAGTAGTAGTCGTCGTCGTCGTCGTCGTCGTCATCGTCGTATTTGAAGTCGTCGTCGCAGTAGCAGTAGCAATTATAGTTGTAATTGTAGTTATATAGTTATAGGTGTAGTTATCGTAGCAGTAGTAGCGGTAGTGGTAGCAGGGAAAGTAGGAGTAGAAATAGTATCAGTAGTAGTAGTAGTAGTAGTAGTAATAGTAGTAGTAATAGTTGGTATAGTAGTAGTAGTAGTAGTAGTAGTAGGAGGAGGAGGAGGAGGTTCAGGTGTGCACGGAGAGTTAGCTCTGCAAGCTGTATTCGTACCCTCACACGCGCACAGCGAGGGGTCCAATCCTTCTCGGGACTCACAGTGTGTGATGTCCAGATGAAGTACGAATCTTCACGAGAGAAATTGTGCGAGCCGCTAAAGAAGTATGAACCCTCATCTCCGTTCCAGCCAAAAACACTTTCCAAAACACATGGCACCAGCCGAGAAACGCATGAACGGCAGGTCACGTTTAGCAAGTAGTCTAAACCTGCTTGCTTCAAGCCGGGTTTAGGCATGAGCCTGTCGGCAGGAAAGCAGTGGAGCCCGTGGCTCCGTCAGCGCCGAGCTCCAGCTCATCCTTCGCCAGCCGGCTCATGCCGTCCTTCCTGCGGAAGGTCCGGGCTTGGACTGCGGCACCAGTTCACCGGGGATTCGGTCTTCACGGAGGTTCCGTTGGCCTTTCCTTCCGTTGGATGCCGTCTACTGGATTCGGAGGTTTGGAGGACGATCTTGACGAACACCACTACGCTTGAGTTCTTAAGCCGCCTTGTTGGTGAGGGGCTTGCCATAAGCCCGACGTCTTCACTGGTCGATGGTTTGGATTTGGAGTCGGTTTTTGAGGCGTGCGCGGCTGGAGGTTCAGGGTTCAGAACTTCGCTTTCCTTTTTCAGCAGTCGCTTCTGCGTATCCGCATCCGTGCGCTCCCCTGCTTTCGCTCCCGCCGAATCAAGGGTGATCTATGGTGATCTGCTGTCCCGCTCCTGATCGACTCGAGCCTTCAAGCCTGTGACACCCGGCTCAACCAAATGCAAGATCTTCAGCTTCCCCCTACTGGATCTCGTCTCAAGTCTCTCATCTCGTCGCCCTGACAGAACCGCGCAGCGTCCAAAGAGAAGGCGCAGGAGCGCTGCAAAACACTTCGAACATGGAGTGCGAGTTTTCGGGGTTTCGGCCTGGGGCGTTGGATGGTTTCTTCAACCGGGTTTCATCAACAAGCTGGGCTGAGGCACCACGAAGTTCTGTCTTTGCAATCCTGAAAACCCTAATTACATTGAACCCAGAAAGTTGGAACATGGATTTAGGATGATTAGTGCTAGGATCCCTTATACTTTACCTTAAGGGTACCAGGAGAATTATGTTGCAACTTTCTGGCTTCTACTTTAAGCCTGCAGGCTCGAAGCTCTGAACGAGATTGAGGGCTTACATTGGCGAAGCTTACTCTCCGATTTCGAAGCTGTCGGTAACCAGTTCAGAAGCGCAGCAAATCCAGCAAGCAAGGTGGATTCCAAGCTTATGTCGTGATGCCCCTGAGGCCGTAGAACGTATACATAGCCGTATAGCCTGATGACATCACATTTAGAGTCTAGAGTCCCGAGTCTGCAGTCTCGGGTCCCGGCGGGAGCTGCCGGTCCTGAAGCGCAGAGGGCTTGACCGCAAGCCTTGAGAAATCGGACCTAAGAAACTCCAGAACCTTGGAAAGCTTCAGAACATCGGACGCCGCAAAGACAATCAGAGTACTCTTGATCCAAAGCAGAGGAGGCTGCAGATGGTGCGATGTCTCCAGAAGTCGCATGACGCATTATAAAGACCATTAACCGGGCTTAACGCAGATTTTGGTATTGGTATTCCGGGATTCAGGAGTTTGAAGATTCCCGTCTGTCTGGTTGGACCCATACATCGCTATCGTCCGAAGCATTCATTGTTTGTGCTCCGGGCTCGCGGCTCGTTGTGTTCAGTTTTGATTGGATGTGGCGAAGGTTTTCTGATGTTGATGTTGCCATAGAGCCAACATCCATGATCGTCGCGACCCCTGCCCTGCAGCACCTGGGACCGTGATTTGCTCGACAACTGGTTTCGGACTGACATTTCTCAGGTATAGCGCCTGCAACAAGAGCACTCTAACTACGATTGCTTGTTGTTGCGGATGTTCGAGGCAGCATGACGAAGATCGCAAGTGCTGTGACGACGGGTATGTCTGTTCTCAGCGCATGGTGACTGTTTAGCCGATTAGGAGAAAGCACCAGCGCTGCTTCACAATTTGATGACAGTGATCTTGTACCTACAGCTGTCACATCCACTGCAGCTGCTGCTGATGCTTCTTCTCGTGATGGTGGCGGTGATGATGTGTATACTCTTCCTGCTGGTGCTGGTGCTGATGTCATGACGAAAGACACTGACCCCGGTCTTCAAGATTCGTACTGTTACTACAGTCACTATGGCCCCAGGTTATCATGATATGTCCTGAGCCGTTTGCCTTTTGCTTTTGCGACCCATGCTCACCTCCTCGACACGACACGCTTGTCTTGGTACCCGTTTACACATTGGCGGATGCGCGGGTTTCGTGGGATGTTGCAGGCACTTCTTTCCTCAGCGGAAGTCCAGGATGAGCCTGATGAGGCCGTGTGGTTTTGCCGATTTCGAGCAGTTGTCGCAGGGCAAGGCCTCAGGAGGAAAACTCGTTTGGCCAGGGACCTTCGGCACTGGCCTGCTGTTACTGTTAGTGATCTTTTTCCAGGACACGACAGTTTGATAAGGCGACCCTCGGCTCATCGCCTTTCGAACAATCTAGGATCTACATGTGTTCGGTGAGCTTTCTGCTTGTGGTGGGGGACAATGCACCCGACAAGCCACGCCTAAGCCTGGAACCTCGTCCCGGAGGTCTGGAGCATCCTTCCTCTTTTGATACACGCAATTTTGCCTCGCCACCTTTTCCTGTCAGAGTCGTGCCATGCACTCCTCGTTGCAATGGTAGTTACGTGAAATTGCAATGCCATTACTATCCAAGAAAATCAGATGCAGCTTGTTTCAGTGCAGGTATGAAGGCCTGCCTTCGAACTCACAACCCAACACCGGCCGTAACAAGAAGAAGTACTCCACATCAAGCTGCAGCTTCGTGGTATATGTCAGAAGGAGGAGTCAAGTCATAGAAGCTAGACAGCTTCCATTCCATGTGAGCTTGTTGGCCAAGCCCTAGTAGCTTGTCTCCCTGGGCGTCGTAGGGCTCTGGGGTTGGGATGATCAAAACCAGGATGAACCGGAGAGTGTCTCCGTGACTCCAGGCTCGGAGCCCTCTGCCATGAACCTCTCAAAATCCACGCTTTACTCTACATGCCAAATCTCCTGGAGGCGGAAGCGATCCCCACCCTCAGACAGCTACAGCAGGGAACTCAAGATCAACGGCTTCTTCCCATCGCCCCTCGACCGAGATCGTCTCGCGTAGGGACGCAAGGTATCGGACTTGGGTGCTAGCATTCGGACAGAGCTTTACGACGGAGGCACAAACAGTTTTGTCTGAGTCTATGTGCCCGCCATTCGAAGCAATTGGTTCCGTCTGTCGGAGCTTAGATGCCTTCACAATTTCAGTCGGCCAATGCAACACTTTCGCTCATCCATGTTGTGTCGGCGAAGTTGTTCGGAGGTGTCTTTGGGTCGAAAGTTCCGGTTAGACGCTCGACACTTGATGTCATGTGTGTTTGTTGGAGGCACTAGCAACAGAATGAGCAGCAATTCGTTCCCAAAGCTTCTCCTCCTCGCACACTAGTCATAGTCGTAGCCCGCAGCGCATTGGCAGCGCTTCGTCGTTGACGCCCAGCAACGAGACGGACAAGGAAAAAACATCCCTCGCTCAGGTTCAGATCAGTTGTGTAGAATCGAAGGTAAGTTCAGGGTCTACTAGGAGGGTGAGCCAGGGTTCTCCGTACCCCCAAGCTCATGAGCCATGATGGCTTCTCCTGCCAAGCCCGCCCTGCTCACCAAGTCCGCGCACAAGTGTGCCACCGACTATTCTGCATCCTCGCTTATCAACGCAGAGATTTCCGAGCGGGTGCCCGGCCAGCATTCAGCTGGATCTCCTGGAAAGGCGAGGAAAACATTTGACAAGTACGCTAGATGGTGCTGCTGCTGCTGCGTCGGTGCTGCTTATCATTACAAATCCCAACAGATACTAAATCACCAAGACCAGCTAGAGAGATGATGATCACTTGGAGTTTTGTGTTGCGCAATCGAGGTTACGAGGGCCGCTGCTCTCAACAGCATGACCGTTATTGTATCGTGTGCCTGTTGCTGCTGCTAAGTTATGGATTTTCTGATTCGTTTTTGTTTGTTTGCTGCCGTTACGAAATGAGTCTTCATCCCTGAGCCTGCGATGTGCGCACATAGTTGCAGAGCAAGGACACCAGAGTTCCCTCAACCCGTGAAAGAATACCGCACAGAATCCGGATGCAGCTGACCTTGTCAGGTTGTTTTGTTGCGGTCACGGCGGTCACTGGCTTTTGTTTAATGTCTGCTTCTTCTTGGTGGAGAGTTGCCTGAAAGCCTAAGCATAATGTCCAAGCCCCGCCGGCTGATTTCCGATGCAGCCCCAGTAGCCTCAAAAACGTAATCCTGAAGCCGTAAGCCCTTAGCGCAATACCACTCACAATACCTCGTCGGCTTTTTGCTGAGGAGGATGCAGAGGAAATGGCACTGAAATGCAATCACACGCATGCATCTTGACAGTATACGAGAGCCACCCATGACCACTGGCTAGAGTCTAATCACTAGCCCAAATCAGAATGGTAAGTCATCGCATTCGGGCGTCGGCTGTAGGACATGAGCGAGCTGCAGAAGCAGCAGGAAGAGCTTTGGGCCCCTAGCACGGAGGACACTCGCGGGCAGTTGGTCAGGTTCGGCGTTTATGTCCGGTCGTGTATAGGGAACCAGAAGGAAGGCGGTGGTCGGTTTTTGGCCCACGGCATGCATACAGCTGCAGGTAACAATTCTAGAGGCGAAACATGCCCGAGCTCACGCGGTACATCAAGGTCCCTGCAAATACTAGTTATGCAAGTCATCAGCACCATCTAGCAACGACGACAACCACGACATACCACGGCGAAGGTTCTTCGGCCCGGTTTCTAATGTTCCTACTACCAGTACCACGCTACTACCACCACCACCCCCGCGACAACCACCACCGCCGCCACCGCCACCGCCACCACCACCGCCACCACCACCGCCACCGCCACCGCCACCACCACCACCACCACCACCACCACCACCACCACCACTGCTTCTACGCTTACTGCTGCTATTGCCACTGCTGCTGCTATGACTGCTGCTACTGACATTGATACTGCTGCCACACTCCTACTAATAGTTACTACTGCGACTACGAATGCTGCTGCTGCTACCGCTGCTAGTACGACCAGAATGACGCTACCACGACTACTGCAGCTGCTGCCCGTTGCGGATGGGTGCCGTGATGAACTGCCCATGTGGCCAGGAGCAAGGCCCGAGTGGAGCGGTTCTTGGCACCCCCACCACTGCTTGAAGCACGGGTGCTTGGGGCTCTTGGGACGGTAGCGTTGGGGTATTAAGGGTTTGAGTAAGAGTTTCGGGCTTGGGGTGCATGCCCGTGCGGGAGCCTACCACCGCGACTTGTTGCAGAAGTCTTTTGGTTCTGCGCGCCCTGATCTCGGGGCTCTTGGCAGTACCACTTCAGGAAGGGCTTTGAACTATTAATTGCTCCGAGTCTGGTCATACATGACGTGGTCCATGAAGGAGACTCATCTTTGGGCCTTGTAACCAACCTTTGGTGTCCCAGGCGACTTCTTGTCAAGGTTCAGAAAAGGAGTCAAGGAAGGACCGCAGCTTTCGTGAGACTCGACGACGCGACATCTACAAACCTTAGTAATTGTCAACTTGAAGATGGTTTCCAGAATGCAAGTCCGGCTGGAGGGCATAAAAAAAACACCGCTTTTCATTCTTACAACCTGTAGCTGCAGCCCCAAACTTTGAGCCCCGCTTCTTCCAGCTCACGTGCACTCTGCCGCGAGGTGCACCTGACCGTCAACTAGCTGAAGTGCTCGCCACCAGTCTTGGACAGGGCGATGGCAAACTTTAGCTTCCTTGGAGCGCGGGTTCCAAGATGCGTTGTCGGCTATAGGCTTTACATACTGTAAGGTCCGGGGTAGCTCAGGATGACCTGGCTTGGGGGTGATTGTTCGTGCCATCCAGTCCACTTGCACCACTGCCATGTCCTGTGGGTCCTTGTCCCAATGTCAAGTAGCTGACATAGCATGTGGGGTATCCTGAACCTCACCAATCTCTTCGAGCTGCAGTATATCAATATCGGAATGAACGCTGGCAAGTCAGGTCCGGCTTGCAGTCGACGTAGCTCAGCTTCGGAATCAAGTTCAGGCTTTATGCAGCTCGCAGTCTTGGACCGGGATCTTGATATGATTCGTGCGAGTGCCATAGGCGGCATGTCTGACAGAAACTCCGCATAAGTCTGTGAGCGGTACCTAAGGCTCTTTACAACTTCCGGCATGTCAGTGTAAAGTCGCACAGTACAGCTTCGTCTTCACACTTCAAGACGTTTCAAGCGGTTCTGAGACCCAGCTATTTGGAGAGCCC
Organism: Symbiodinium sp. CCMP2456; assembly: GCA_905221635.1. NCBI lineage: Eukaryota > Dinophyceae > Suessiales > Symbiodiniaceae > Symbiodinium > Symbiodinium sp. CCMP2456. Next base: position 85,181 of record CAJNDV010007779.1, on the reverse strand, counting down.
AGCGGACAGAGCAAAAGGGTGGCCTCTTCGAAGGCCCACGTTTTAAGCAAGCATAACATATTTACTTGGGCTAGCCTAACCCTAACCTAGGATAATCCATACAATACCACACCATGCGAAATTTATAGTTATTACTGGCCCACCTGCCAAGCGACTTAGATATTTATTCACTGAGCACAAGCGCACGAAGCACGTCAATAGCTAATCAAGCGTGGATTCATGGACATATTACATGCGTATGTGTAAATTTTCCTTGTGCATAGATAAACTGTATATAGCTATGTACATGTGTATGCTCATTTGAATAAGTAAACATGTATGTATGTACGAATGTATACATGTGTATTAATATGTGTGAATGAGTGACCGAATGAATGGATAAACGAATGAAGTCATCCAAAAAATGACAAGGGCAAATGAATTACAACAAGTTGAACAACGACAGGAAAGGAAGCGAAAGCAGTTGAGATGAAACAAGGAATCAAGTGAAATGAAAATCAAGCGAATGAACAAGAATGAAATGAACGAAATGAGCGACATGCTGAACACACAATGAATGAACGAACGGATGAACGAACGCACGAATGAGGGAATGAATGAATGATTGAATGAATGAATGAACGAATGGATGAATGAATGGAATGAAAGGGAATGACATGAAGGAATGGAATGAATGAATTAATGAATGAATGAATGAATGAGTGAATGAACAAATGAAACGAATGACATAAAACAATCAAATGACATGATAGAAACGAGTGAAATCGTTGGAACGGGTGAGTTGAATGGAATGAATGTATGGAATGAGTGCAATGCATGCAATGAATGAGAGGAATGGAATGAAAGAATGGAATAAATTGCAGCAAGGACTGAAGGAGAAAAAAGGGCTGAAAGAATGAAAGACAGATTGCATGTATGATACCTTGTATGTGCATCGCGATCTGTCTAGGAATTCATGCGTGCAAGCACTGGCAGACGCTACTGTCTTGGGTTAGCCTCCAACGCGCGTCTCGACATTACAGGAATCGTCCCTGTAACCATGGAAGCCTTTAGAGGACAGGTTAGGGGCCCTGCAAGCTTTTCACTTCCTTGCATTTCAGATGTAGATCTTGAGATTTGGATTTGGGTCTTTGAACCCTCGGCAATATTCGTGTAGAGCTGCGTCCTCAGATCTGAGCTTCGCTAAGCTTCGTCGAACCCGCGCTCTCAACACGGGCTCTGGCTGTCCTTCAGTTGGCGCTGAGTCTGCGTATGTCAGTTAAGCTCACGCTCCACTGCAGCGGCCCTCTCCAGGATCCTGTCGCACCCGGGCTTAACCCTCCAAAAGTCTGCCCCAGGGTTTAGTTCCTAAGCAAGAAGCACCAAAAGGTCTTCGTCTCGAACAATGACCCAGGAACTCACTACCGATACTGTTCGCAGTCTCACGTAGACTCTTGGCTCCATCCTGGGCTGCATGTCACAATGCTTGTGTCGTGGAGCCAATGCGAAATGCTGGGGAAGTCGGGAGTTGGGGAGGCGTAGCTTGAGTTTATTTGAGTTTGCTCGAGAAGTGCATTCCTGGTGAGGGAGGGCAGGCTGGGCAGGCCCTGCCTGCACCACTGCCGGGCACGTCGTGCGTCCATGGCAGTGGTTTGTTTCTTGTTTAGTCTTGCATGGTTTGTTGGAGCTCCCGCTGTCACAGCCACAGTCGACGGTTTTGGTCTGGTCATGGTTCGTAGCAAGCAGCTTTATACACTGATAAGGCTGCACTCAACCTTCTTTCAGAGTCCAGTTAATGGAAAAGCTTACTTACTCTCACTTGTGTCGATGGATATCCCATTGTGTGGGTTGAAAGCTTAGAAACCGAAACGTGGTGATTTGTTTTGAGCTTCCGGGACGGCTGCAACAACTAATGAGTTGGCCAAGTGTAAAACTGCCTGTACAGAAGTGCTCTCGGTGGGTCCCGACTGACACGTGAGATGAAGCTGTATGGGCCCGGAGCATGATTCCCAAGTCCCTGAGGAAGGGCAGTCTGCTAGGGCCCCAACAAGAGTTCTGTTTCCGTCGGGCCTTTGGGACCACCGTTTTGCAGGGAGCTGGCCAGGCTTCTGCTGCGACTGCAGATGTTGGTAGCTGGGTTAAGGTTGTCACAAGCTCCGAACCTCTGCTGGGTCGGGTCTGCTTTCCGCATGCGGTCTATGGGCTGAACTGTCGTGGCATGATGCAGGAGCACAGAAGCCATTCTTTTGGTGAATACCGTTTACTTTGGAATTACAGCCGGAACCTGACTTTAGGGCGCTGTCTGCGACTGTGGATATTGGCGTCTGCTGTAGGCTTAGATAAACCACTAGTATTCCGGGAGTGAAGACTTGCAACTTTGGGATGCCAGGCCGGAAGAACGACAAAAGACTCATTCCCAGTCTGAGTATTTTCTACTGGCGTGTCCCCACTCTGCAGTCACTTCTGCACCGGCAGCTGTAGGTGAGATGAGGCCCAGCGTACTAACCCAAGAGAGGCCACTGAGCGGCGCTGCTCTAATCTCATGAGTCTTGTGTTGCTTTGCTCCTGCTCCTATCGCTATGTAACTGGTGCAGAACTAATGTGCAGGGCAATTTGCAGGCCTTATCCACGCTATCACAGTATTTTTCTCGCTCTCAACTGTTATGATTGTTGTTGCTGCCACTGCAACCGTAATGCTTGTTTATCGTTCATACTGACGGCCATCAGCCATTCAGCTAGAAGTTACTTCTTGACCAAATCCACTCGCACGACCAAGCGGCGCCTGGGTTCACTCGGCGTAGGACGCATGCAGGCTGTTGCTGAGAGCAACGGTCCAATGCCAGGCAATGTTCATTGTTGCTCGCGGGAAGTCCCTTGCAAATCCCAAGTTGTGGAATCTTTGCTCTTCAACAGCCTCCAAGTGTTTAGAATGCACGTCATGATGATGGGCGGCTCGTCCCTGCTGCCTTGGAGCGCCTTGCCGTTTTTCCCGAATCTTGTGCCCTCAGTATCAATAACTGCAACTTCACCTGTGCAGATTGAGTGGCCGAAATCAGCTGTAAGATTGGTTGTTTGTTCCGGAGGCTTGAAAAGTAGGGTTCTCAACGGTGTCCTAATGGTGGTGCTGTGTTGTGCTCCCCTTTCTTTTGTGTTTATCCTTGGTCATCGAATCGTGCACTGCTGGGCAACGCTGTGGAGAGTTATCCTGACTCGTTGCAAGATTACGCACATCGAAGAAGTGTGCTAAACCTCGAGACCCCGAGATGGTTCAGGTTTCATGGCCGGTTAAATTGAAACTAGGTTCCAAGGAACTCCCGGACAGAGATCCTTTTATTACATAGCTTCAGAGTGCTCTAGCTCTCGGTGCATTGCAGAGCCGGCCGCCCTGTGGTCCGGAAGGTGTCCTTGCTGTTGCTACTTCGGAGCACCGCGCCGCACTGCGGGCTCCTCGATTTGCGAGGCTTCGAACCCAGAAAACGACTGGCCAACATTCGTGGTGTTGCTTCCAACATTTGGTGGTTTGTTTCGTTTATGTCATTTGCTGGCATTCAAGTCGGAAAAACGATGGTGAAGGGCGCCCGCCTTTAGCTCAGTGCGAGGGTTGCAGATCAGCTGGGGGACATGTGAACCGAGAAACCGTTTTGGAAGAACTGCCAGTGAAGCCACGCGCGGCTGCAAGGGCTCGAAGCCCATGCCGTAAGTCCACACCCCATGCTTTTTTAGCACGGGCATCGTTTCAAGCGCCATTTTGCAGAGAGGCAATCTGGTGCGAATACGTCAGGGCACGTCCTTGTGAACCCCTACACTGCCGTACGCCTGACTACCCCTTTGAACTTCGAAGCCTCAGTAAGCCCCCACCGTGCAAGGACCAGGGCGACACCCAAGTCCTTCTATAGTGTGCTGTGGTTCGCCGGCACAACTCAGATGATGTGGTCCGCAATGAACCAGAGCAGCCATTGGATGCCATGGTCTTGTTTCTGGTGAAAGGGCTTTTCTGAATCACCATGTGGACCATGTCTGTCGGACTTTCCGGCTCGTTCATGATGCGGGCATCACTACCTGCTGAACTCATCGGCTGTGGCTTGAAATCGCGGACTGCCAGATGTGGAGGCAACTAGACGCTCCGGGCTATGCAGGGGCTTCTCTCCAAGATTGGCTTGTTACGGTACACAAGTTTCAAGCCGGGAAATGCAATTCTACATGCATACAGCTTCGACTTGTCACACCAGCCGCCAGCCAGGACACAAATGAATCAACAACTTGGTATGTGCAAGTGGACATGTTTCTTGAACTCTCGCCCTCTCCCTCCCTGTCGCTCCCTCCCTCCCTCTCCCTCCCTCCCTCCCTCCCTCCCTCCCTCCCCGCTGGGCAGGAATGTCAGCCTGTATGTGACGCCAACACGTCGACAACTTGCCCATTTGTTCGGTTCCCAAGTAAATATGTGGAGAATCGGAAGTTCAGGCGCCCTGAACCTTGAGTGCCCCAAAGCGTGGTTAGCTTGAGTGTCAGCGCTGGTGTTTATGGCTACCAGTAGCAGTTTACATCTTCCAGACATGATCAGGCCAGGCTCTGGGCCGAAAGGAACTAGTAGCGGCAGCGATCTTCCAGCGATTTCAGGCTTCGTCACGCGCGAAGTGTTTATATCCAATGAACCCTGTGCAACTCTTGCCTTGGATGAGACCATCTCCCCGAACCGAGGATGGTTCAATGTCGCCCGAGCGATGCCGATGCCACTCAAAAGCAAGGCCCTAAAAAGACCCGGCCTACCACAGACCTGTGCAGGTCCTCATTGACTGAGAACACGCGGTTATAGAACTTCGGTCTTGCAGCTTACACAGCTAGTGTGGAGGTCGACAGCTCAATGTATCAGAATCAGGCCACATTCTAGGATGCCTAGTTCTGTGCTGCAAGTATCTGCACCCTGCAGACCCCTGTGCTTCCGCTTGGGCCAGCACGTCACTGGTCATCGTCGCATCGGCACAAGACCTGGGCGTGCAACCACCGACGTGTTGCCGAATCGCATACGTCGCAAGGGTACTGCTGACGGAAAGCTTCTGATGTTCTCAAAAGATGTCACAAGGCTTTCGCAGCTAGTAATGTGTACCACAAGTGTCTGCGCCACCGTCCCAAACAGGGAAAGAGGCAGCAGATGATTTTAAACGAAACCGGAGCCGCGTGCAAAAGCCTGACTGAAATCCTACCGTGTGGGAGCTTGCGAAGCCGTAGACTTTCAGTCAGTAGACGCTGTCAGGGTAAAGTCCCGTAGAGTTCTCTGGGCCATGTGTCAGCTGCGAGAGGGCACGGTGATAGTCGCAGGAGGGAAGCATGCAGGGGGGGCCCGCAAGAGCGCACTGGTTCGAGGCACCACGTTCTAGAGGCTCCTCCCTGGTTTGGTAGCACCGGCATTGTCTTTGAAGCCTTTGTCTCAGATCCTCTGCCGCGCAGGGAGCAGCCTTTCCATATGTTCCTAACGGAGGAAGCCAGCTCCTTTGCACTCCACTCCGGCTTGCTTTGAAGGGGCACGGGGGCTTTTGGGAGTTCAGAATTGGGAGAGGTAGGGGCTTCATGGTACAGCCTGTTTGGCGTCTCGGGATGCCATACACGAGTCTCGTATTCGGCTTCGCCAGACTTTTCAAAACGCAGTAGGTAGCAACTTTTTCGAACCTATGTCTCCGGCCCGTGGTCGTGAAGGGTTGGGTCGTGGAAGTCCTCGACTGTGGCATGTTACGGGAGGCTTCCGCATATCGAGGCGTGTCCATGTGTCGTGGCAGGGTCCTGGCATGCAGCACAAGCTAAGGGCCTAGGATGTGCGAGACTTCACAGCGGCCCACAAGGGTTCGAGTTCGTGGCTCCATATCAAACAGAGGAGCACATGACTTGAAAAGCCACCGCAAAGCTGCTGGTTCTTGGCCGCTCACTCAACGCATCTCCTGAGACAACCAGATACTGGCACTGGCCATCCCCAGGGCGAAGCTCAAAACTCTGGGAGCGGCCGTTTTGAGCGGGCCATTGTCGTGTATGTCTCGGAGAGAGGGTCCGACATTCGGACCTGTCAGTCTTCTCAGACTGTGGAAGCTTTCCACAGCTTAGATCCCCCGTCGTCGGAAGCGTGATCCCTGCATGGACCATCATGCAACTGTCGATTTACGCCGGTTCGTCGGACAGGCTGCTTGCTGTGTGGCCGGACTTCCGGATTCGGGGGGGAATCTGGGGTTTAAGCTAAACTACCTTGCAGGTCTTGGGGCCTTTACTGCTGACTTCAGGATGTAGGATGCAAGATTTTCTTGCCGGTGCCGCTTCCAACCAGCGCGCCTGCACCGAGGTAGCCGGCCAGGTGCGACGACGACCAAGGCTCGGAGCACACATGGATTTGTGTATAGTATGTCCTTTTGTTCTGGTATTTGTGGTTTGCCTTTCGTGAATTGTGATATTGCTCACTCACGCAGTGTATACTGCATTGCGCATTGCATGAATCCTGGCTGGCAAAGGTGCATACCTACGGTCGTGCATATGTTTTATTTATGTGTTCTCAATCTTTAAAGACACGTCTTCTCATATACTGTAGATACTGGTTCACACAAAATCATGCGAAATGTACAAGACAGGTATAGGGTGCGCAGGCAGACGTCAATGGGGAGATCGTTAAACGTCATTAAGCATCCTTACAAGCGTCCATGTGCTCACTGCAGCAGCTTTACCATCGACCTCAGGGCTCAAGTTTTGGATTTTCAACTTTTGCAGCCTGAACTGCATTCGGAACATGTCCCGGTGTGCACCTTTGCTGCTCAAGGATGCCAATGCTCAAAGCTGCACCATGCAGCCTAGTTTCAGGCCAGAGCTAAGACTAGGAAGACGAAATCCTAAGCATCGCCGAAACAGACCCAAGTTGGGCTCAAGTCCGTTTCCACAAGCCTTCTCTTTGCTGCGAGCCACGTCTCTGCGCAGTGAGCCGTGGGCGCACTCTGCTGGGCTCGCTGCCAGGCAGGGCAGTCTCTTACCATGTAAACCCATACATATCCTTGCAATGGCTTACAGGAGCCAGGTTTCCAAGCTTTGACACCAAGTCTGCACCAATGACCAGATCAGCAAGACAGCGCAACCTGCAGCGTAGTTAGACCATCAAGAACCAGGCGCTGTTGGCTAACAGCAACCGCTGCCGGGCGCATTCCTTCAGCATCGCCCAGCCGTGCCATCGGATATGCTCAGCAGCGGCTAGCATTTGCCTTGTAGTCTGATGTCGAGGAAAGAGGACAGTCACGCAGGCTACTTCTTTCCGGGTTCGGGAGTACGAGCAATCCAAGCACTCCTTGAACCATGGAAGTCTACCCTGCGCCCGCACCGCAAGACAAGATGCCAAGCAGTCACTACAGCATGGGCTTTGAAAGAATTAGCTCGCTTCGGTGTCGAAGTCGAACACAGCATCATGAAACCTGGAGTTGGAATAGGAATGCAGGGTTTGCCAGCGATGGCGACCACAGCCCCCAGCCGCCCCACTGCAGATGACCACATCTTGGTCAGCAGATGCTTGGAGAACGTTCAGAATTCCGGACATTCGAATCCCTTCTGAGAACCAAGCCATAAGGACAACAAAGTCCATTTTCTTGATAACCGAGCGATCTCGGCTTCAACGCAAGCCGGGTGTCACATGAGAAATTTCTCTGTTCTCCCGAAGTGCAGATCCTGGACAGGCCTTCGATTCGCTTGTTTAGTGCTGGAATCATGGATGGTCGTCCATCTTCGACTAGGACACGCTTCCAGATACCCGAGCCAGAATGCCAGCTCCCAACCCTCTCTTCAGCCCAAGCCCACGAAAGCCGCAACCGCAACCGTGACCCCGTCCCTAGCCTCAGCTTGTAAGCCCGAGCTGCATACCAAAGCCTGAAATCAGGAAGCTGGGACGACCTCCTAAGCTCTCAGCAGCTGTTGGTTGAGAGCACCCTTGCGTTCAACAAGGCACGTGAATATGTAATTGAGCTATTGCTGCTGGAACTGCGTAGGCTTGAGGGCATATACACAAGCAGCATCATTGTTAGTTGGATCTTCAATGCAGCGAGTATGCTGATAATGCTTTGTACTTTGCGGTGTATTCTTGTCGTTGTCACGACTGTTACGTTCAGCCGTCTTTCAGTTCTTTTCGTTTTCATTGCCACTACGGTGATATTGCTGCGCACAAGAGCCTTTGCAAGCACCAGTTTTGTCTACGGAGAACCGAAGAAGCAGCATGATGCAGAGCAAAATTCTGAAAATTCTGCGTGGAAAGGCAATCCGGAGAAACCTGAATGTGAGAACGCACATTGATGTCAAGGTGCGCTGCGGGGCGCAGGTAAGCTATGAAACTTAAACAACCGAAACCGTGAACATCTAAGACACCGGGGTCTACAGTAACTGCTACACTCTGCATCCTGAACTCCTGAAACTTGCAACTTTCCGGCCGTTAAATCCATAGACAGGCCATGGTCCAGAAGTTTGCGGCCGATCGCTTGACGCCTCCACTACCCCGACAGGAACGGCAGGGAGGGTTTCTGCAGCCTGCAACCTGCAGGTTCAACATGGCTTTCCGGGTTCTGGGTTTGAACCTGGCAGCCCGAAGGCAAAGCTTGATGGAAAACTGAACCGTGCAGAATGCCGAACATCAACAGCTCAGGCTGCCAACTGATTGCAGTCATACGTCGTAGCCCCATCAGCCCAACCTTATGATTCAGCCTCTGGTAAATTTGATACTTTCCGGCAAAGCTCGAGAAGAACATGAAATCCGAAGAGCCAGGGAGTTTCGGACGTCGCATGGTTGCCCCACTGCTGTGGCAGCTTTCCGGGCGAGTTGCTACACCATCAGGCTGCTCAGCGCGTGCAGTCGGCGTTCGGGAGAATAGGGGAGAGATATCATGAGCTTCTCTCATGCTCCAAATCCTTACTCACCTCTTCGTTGCTGAGAGAGCATCAGTTCACAGTCCTTGAGCATCTCAAGCTGCCAGATGCTCTGCGCCAGGTGGTCGAAGAGAAGGATCGGAAGCGTAATGACACTGAGGAGGAGGGTCTTGCAGTGGGGCAGTTCGCACTATGGCGTCTGCGCTAGTTTGCGTGACAGGGGCTTCCGGATGGTCTAAATCGAGAATGTACCGGTTCGTCCTGACCAACTAGCCTATCGTGTCAGTTGTTTCTTGGCATCATTCCGAATGTGACTGGGTTGTGTGCCTCAAGCACCCTGAATCGCCGTAGCACACACACACACACACGCGCACGCGACCGGACAAACCTGGTAGTCATGATTGTCGCGTACAATGTCGTAGTTTTTTCAGACTGCCTTAAAAGGTTTGCGCATGCATGATTCATGCGTCCTCTTCATTGAAGGACGCAGCAGCAGCCGCAGCAACAACGACGACGACGATACTAACATCAAGTACAAATAACGTTCGAACATGTTGTCAGCATGTGCGACGGCGGAGTGAGTACGGTGAGTCCGGAACGGAGGAAGGATAAAGAGATTTAGCATGGCACACGGGAAGAGAGCCAGAGAGAGGCAAAAATGAAGCGAAGGAGAGTGAGAGGCACATGAAACAGCCTTAAGGTTTCACCTGGTATTTTTTGAAGCAAGTCCAAAGTATTCACGTTTTAGGCTTCCAGGTTGGGTGCATCACTCACAACTCGCAGCTGTTGGCCCGGGGGCATCGTGGTGGATGGCCATTGGCAATGGCACCCGCCAAGACGGCGCTGCAGGACCCAGTCCTGCGGTGTCGGAAATTGATCAAAATTGGGCTCGCTGTGCGAGGTTGCTTCTTGGCCTTGCACAGTGCTTAGAAGTCATCCCGCAGGTTGGATGTCTTGAATTTGAGAGCTGGTGTCGTTTTGCAGCTGAGGGCTGCCAGCATCCTTCCGCCACATCTGGACCGAATAAAACAACAGCCCAAAGCCCATGAATAGAACCCAAAGTTGACCCGACACCTGGAACAATCGGACGTGTGCACCGACGGCCTGTTCCCCAAACCTCAAAAAAGAACCAAGCAGTAAAGCCTCCAAGGCTCGGTCCCCATGAAAGTTCAAGCCCGAGACGTGGTGAAACACACACAGATAAGCGCTGGACCATACATTGCAACTGGAGCAAGGGGTTCTTACATCAACCGCCACACTTCTCGCGATGCAGATGGACCTTGTTCGAATTGTGTTGGAAAGGCTTTGTTCTGTAAGTGAGATGCAGCGAAACCTCCAGGACAACTTCGCGAAGCTGCGCTCCGCAGCACGGCCGACGGCCATTAGGCTCGTCAACGAGGCCGACATTCGAGACACCTGTCAGCAGTTTGCTGATGTGTGATGTTTGGGTGGCACCGGGCTGCAGTGGGTACAGTGCTGAAGCAGGGGCTTAGCAGCTGGGTTTGTATTGAGCTCGAAGGTGTTGCATCCACCCATCCAGTGCCCAGGAAAAGACAGCAGATGGACAAACGCTGCTATTTGCGGCTGCTGGTCGCATGGTCGCAACAGCTTAAACCAAACATCCAAGCTGGCCAGCTGCAACCTGGTGCGTGAAGCCTGCAGATTGCTAGATGTCGGACCGTTGCATCTGTTTTCTACCCTTAAACCGACCTTCGGAACATCGGAACAGCCGAAATCTAAAGTCTGAGCCTACATCCGAAACACACGTTCGCTGCATCTCAAAGCTTTAAATGTTCCAAAAAGCCTTACTTAAATCCTCATGGTGCGATGCCTTAGGTTTCATTCTTCGGCTCCCTAGAAGCAGACATCAGTGACCAGAAAGCAGCATCCCTTAACCTCATCAAGCCCAATGTGGTACATGTTGCAAGTAGCAAAGCAAATGGTGATTCGCTAGGGGACTCAAGGATTGGGATTGGGGATGCTACGCAACGCCAACTGACAGAGCATGAACACAGATGAGAGAAGCTTAGCTTCATGGAGTCCAAGTCCGACGAAGCTCTCACCGACTCAGATGCTGTTTTCTTGCTTCAGAGAAAGGCTTTGCATCGCTCTGTGAAGCGACCTTTGCCCTTGCCGTCCCAACTCAGATGCATGTTGGATGCTGTAAAAGGTACGGTGGTTACGTCACCGCCAGCGTCTGAACACGCATTGCACCCGTCCAGATGCGTTTGAAAGATACCGCAAAAGGTACCATCAACAGTAGTGAAAACAACAAGAAGTAAACAAAGACAGCATCCATCATCAAGACCACTGTGCCCAAATCTCAGGTCGGCCCGCGAGTAAGGGCTATGGAGTGGACTTGTGCAAGCTGCTCCGTTCACGTGGGCTGAGTGCTACCCATAAAACGTCCAGGTGCCTTCGCAGAATTTTGACGACTTCCGGCTTCTCTTGCACATCCTAATCCTTGGGTGTTGGTTCAATAGTTCAATCCTAAAGGTTTCTCTGCCATTCCAAGTAGATGCAGCCGTGTGAGGAAATGGAGTAGGCCATCAGAGCTTCGTTCAGTCTTATGTATGGGATGTCGGATGTCAAGCTAAGTGCTTGTCAAGGAGACTGGAGCAAGTAGGATCGGGGAGTTCAAAGTTCATGGCAGTGCAGGCAGCCCTGAAACCCAAACACTGAGCCTTGAATTGTTCTCAGGCTCTTGCATGAGAATTGTGGGCCAATATCATGTGCTAACTAGAATGCACCTCAGCCTACTGGTTACTTTCAGGAGCATCTGCAACATCAGAACCTCCCGATAGCTGCCATTCAAGTCCAGCCTCGTAAGACTGGAGCTCCCAAACCCAGACGTACTTCCCCTACGCGCCTCGGAGCCTGGGCCTGACTAGGAGGCTGCTAGCATGATCTTGCGATCAGCGACGCGAATACCACGGCAGCAACAGGTATAGTCAGGTCAGAGGACTGGGGCTGCTTGGAAGTCAGCACCTGCAGACTGCCTTAACAATTCCCATGTTCCCCAGCTTAGGAACGAGACCGCGCTCTTCGAGGCGGTCCGTGCCGAGAGCCTCGGCAAGCCCAAAGCCTCCACGCGCCAGGCTCGAGGCAGCCCCGACTGTGGCCCATGAGTTTCATTGGAGCGCGAGAGACCTGAAGCCGAAGAGAATTGGCGCCCTGAGATAACAGTCCAAACATTTCCTGCACGAGAACAACCTCACCACGCAATTTAAAGCTTTCACCATCTGAGGAACCTCGAAACCGCCACGTGGTTCATTGAGAACGGCTGCGATGTCAACGCAGTGAATCTCAGTCTTGCTACACCAGGGGTGTCTATTCGGTGTTGAAAGTCAGATATGTAGCAGGTGGTTACTGCGTTCCTTGGGCATAGAGCTTGAGATTCAACACAAGTTGGTCTTCCTTCAGTTATCGTCATCACAGCAAGATTGTGGTAGTTGGAGAGCTTACAATTCCGCAGTATGGGAGGTTCTGGGTTGTGTGGAAGTGATTAGTTGTGAGTCACATGTGAAGGCCAGGAGTCGGCCAAGAGGTACTCAGACGCCCGAGAGTGAGGTTTTCGGAGATTGTGGTTGCGATGAATCTCGTCCACCGATGTTGAAGGAACACGAGTGGGACGACGCCCTTGTGCATTGCCTTCTACGAGTCCCAGCTAGAAATGGTGTACCTGCTTCTGAGCCACTTGGCAGCCGTTTTTACACAAGGCGTTGTTGGACGGTTGGGCGAAGCATCTACGGGGGACCTGAAGAGCGCAAAAGACACAAACCTCGATGCACGAATGAATTTCGCTCCTTTTTCCCTGGACGTTCAGGATGCACAACACCAGGAACATGTTGCAAATCAGTGGGCCAGGCTCGAGAGGCTGTGATGGAAGCTTGCTGGTCCCAGCGCTTAACCCTGAAGCCAAAATCCTTAATGTAAGAGCCAAAATCAATGCTCTAATGTGAAGACACTGGGTCAGGAGATTTCTGCAATTCCGACTGTGCGAGTTGACGATGGATTCTGAGCCATGTCCTACCATGCCATAGCATAAGGAGACCAGGAGCCTCATTGCAACACAATCACCCATAAACGCCAGAGTTAGAAGGTCTGCTCCATCGAGACAAATCCAGATGTCAGTTTGAATAGGGTAAAATATAGGTAAATATAAGGTAAAATAATCGTGCAGTTGCAAGGTGAAGAAAAGAAAAGGTAGAAAAAAAACAAACAAAAGGTGAAATAAAGCTGGATCCAGGTGAAACAAAAAGGTAAAGAAAAGGTGTCAAAAAGGTGAAGACCAGGCACAGGCCATGTGACTCGGATTTTCCTGCACTCCCACGCCAACCCACCCACGGGGGGCTGGCGGGCACACGTCCCTATCGCTTTCGCTTACAAGACGCGAAAAAACAGGTGTGAAACAGCTGTTTAAAAAAAATGTGAAAAACAAGGTGCAAAAAAGCAAAGGTAAATGCCACGTGCAGGCCGGGTGATCCGGGATTTCCCACACACCTGTCCTTTGCGTGGCCTTTACCTTTGTTTTACCTTTTTGTCACGGCTTTACACCGCTGTTGCACCTTTTTTACCTTTTTACACCTTTTCTACACCTTTTTCGACACCTTTTTTTAATTTTTTCGCCTTCCGGCTGGTGGGCAGGGGTGGGAGTGCAGGAAAATCCGAGTCACGTGGCCTGTGCCTGGTCTTCACCCTCACCTGGTTCCAGCTTTATCTCACCTTTGTACCTTTTTCTGTTTGGGCCGCCTCCACCGGAACGGTCCTTCTAAAGCCAGAGCCGTGAACCTTTACTGTTGTGTGAGTATGGCAAATGCATAACTGCATGTTGTGCATGTTCGCGTGTGACCTCCGGGCAGGAGACGACCAATCCACGAATATCGAGTTGAGCCATACAGCAAAGGAGTTTGAGCATTGCGATTCACAGGAGACGTACACCACGCACTGGCGATACAAGTTGCATAGAGCAAGGTTCGCCGGGAGCAATAAGGAGAGGCACAGTGCTGCATGGATGCACGACCGCGCTCGACTCAGGCCATGGAGCCAATTTGGACTACCAGGACAGCTTGCGAGCGGGTTGTAGTTCTCCTTCCGAGGATCAAACACTGCAGGGGTCGAGGCTTGGACCTGAGGGAAACTGATTCCGTGTGGATGATGAACACCATCAAGTCCTGAAACTCCTCGAGCTGTGCAGGGCTGCGTTTTTGGTGGACCGCAGACCTTGAAAGCCTCTTTCGGATTGAGGCAGATTGTTGAATAGTTGTGTGCCTTCGTGTCATATGGCTATAGCATAGTTTGGACGACCGCTCTTAACCCAAAACTCCGAAGCGACAGCGTTTGGAGCCCAGGCTTGGATGCAGGGGTGCGAGCTGAAAGGGGCCCAGCGGAGTGTTGCAGGTTCAGGTGGCTCGGGTAAGCCCTCTATATCCCTCTATCACACTAGCCAGGACAACAAAGGGCGCCGGCCGGTTCTCTATGCAGATCCCATCTTCAGGCAGCCCAAGTTGGAATTAACGTTCAGAGCTTGTGGTTGTAGGTCTTGAGCTTCAGGATTAGCAGGCCGGATGCAAGCCTATACCTGGGATCAAGTCTTATGCACAGAGTAGCCAAAGCTAGCCCAAGCCTGTCACTCAGAAACTCAACGTCTCGTGCTTGAGGGCCTGACTTAGCTATCTGAGCTCGAAAGTCCTGCATCGTCAAGGTCCAACTCCGGCCTCAGGAAACCATCTATATACTTGATATTCAAATCGCGACAACTCGCTCGATGACGTACCACACTTGCTAGGGCAGAAGCAATTTCGCTGCGACACGGGTCGTAGCCAGACTCGCGGCAGACACAGTAGGCAGGTCAAAGCAGAGAGCACGGACGGACACCTGTCCATGCAGTTGGACCAGCAGAGCCGATGATATTTGGAGGTTCAGGCATACTGAGCTGGCAGCAGTGTCACAACCCGAAGAGCCCAAGCGAGGATCCCACAACAAGTCTGCCAAGGCAAGCGTTTTACGCAGCGCAGGCACGAGGTGGCGTCACAATCCCGGCAGCAAAGGCTCCGCACAGAAACTGGGACTTGAATCCACTGTTCGTGGGCGGGAGTGGGCTGTGGCCTTTGATTTAGGTTTGGTTCAAGATTTCAAAAGTTTGGGGTTGGATATGTAGGGTATCGTGGTGTTCGGACCTGTGGCATCCCGACTGCCTGCTGAACACGAATGAGGGCTCGAAATCGCGGGTTGAATCTTCCGCTGCCCAGGTTCCGTTCTGGGATGTCAAGACGTCGGGTTTACAGTGTGTAGTCCTGGTTGTGCACCATTTGCATCAGTTTGGCACAGCAGTCAAGGTTTCAATGTAGAGCCTGCGCAATGGTTGCTGATCCACGTCCTCCAGCACCTAGAGCAACGCCCCGGACATAAACCCTTGCGAGGCCGCGAAACTTCCGCAATCTAGGCCAACCAATCGGGAGGTTCACACCAAAGGTTGCATACCACTAATTGCAACTTCGGTTGAAGCTCCATGACCTTGTAACGTAGGACAAGTGCGAAGTATTCGAAGCAGTCACCTGCCAGGCGGCCACAGCGAGTCTTAAGACATCGGTTTTCATGACTCCCGCAAAGCTGGTGGTATCCATTCTTTGAATTTGTCGGATGTGCGAAGACAACAATGCCCCCGTCTTGTAGCAAGCATACGTTCACACAACGGACAGACACAAGCAGAGACAGCAGACAGACCTGAAGCAAGAGGGTGCGACTGGAGCACCAGGAAAGGCTTAAATCTGTGCGCAACCTACGTAGGTAAAGGTCCATGGATGTAGGCCTGTCGCCCCAGAGCCCGAGGTCGCAAGCGCTTGCGATCGGATCGGGAGCCAGAGCCCATCTACAAACGTTTCAAAGGACTGGGCTTCGTAGTTCTTGACGTTCGTTCTTGCTCGGCTCGAGGGTTGCGAGCATCGAAGAGCTTCAGAGGGAAGTCTTGGTCTAACAATAACGTACAATAACAGTCTAGCAAATTCTCGCAACCTTCAGGTCCGTAAGGTTCAGTGCCTTGGTTTCTCAGGTGCTCTATGGTGTTCCAGGAAGGGCTCGGGGGTTTCAGAAGGAACCCATATCCTCAGTCACTTCGATGCCCTCCAGAACCCTTAGTTTCAGTGAGGAAGTCACTTGAAGAACCGACAAGACGACATCCTGCTGGGATTCTCTCGACAAAGTGACAACCCCTCGTTCGCAAGATGTGACACCCCGGCATCCTTTCCCTTGCAGCTTGGATGGCAGCAACCGTGAGCCACAACTGACATCAACTTCCAGAACATCAGGAGCAGACAGCTCGTCTGTCGGCTCAGCCCGTTTGAAACTTGCGGCCGCCAAACCCTGAAGAGAAAGGCACTCCAGGCACGAATAGAACAAAACCCTGAAAGCGTCCTGGAACAGGTCTGGGCTCGGAGAAGTGCAAGGGCGATTATTACTTGCGGTATTGGGTCTATCCGGACGAGCCGTACCTCGGCCAAAGTCTCGGATATGCAGTTAGATGATACCTTGCCCCCACCCTATGATAACATCCATCTTAAGATCTCAGCCCCCGTAACGCAAGTTACCATCTTAGGAATACTGCTCGCTTCCCAGACCTTCGAATCTGCTTGACAACTTGCAGCAAGAACGGGACTTCAAGCTCTGATCAAGAACCGCCTAGGCTTTCCAAGCCCGAAAACCGTAAGAGGCCGCATCAAGGCAGGAAACTTCTGGATGTCGATTTGGGCCCCTGAGATGCTTTGGCATCAGGGTCGGGCGAACATCGGGGTTGAGGCATCACGAAGTTTGGTTTCTTGTCTTAAGCGCCGATTCCTAATTTGGTGAGAAGCGGGCTTGTCAAGGCATGGCGATGGCGGGAAGATCTTTCCAAGTCAGGGCAAGATCTACTCTGCCAAGAATGGCTTCATGGTCCAGGCCACGTGGCCGAACCGCACTTTTGGGTCTTGGGTGTCTGATCTGGGTCTGGTGCTCCCCGTTTAGGGAGTCTCGGGGTCTGGGGGCTTAGAGCCGAGTATAGGGGCCTTCATAAGACCAGGGCTTGGGGGCTTATGCCATAGTTACAGTGAGAAACCACCCAAAATAGTGTTTGTAATGAAATTATCTGGGCACCTCTATGCTAGTTCCTGATGGCAAAAAGGAACCCTCGAAGGAACCTTCCTTTGTGTTATTCAAGCACCTAAATTCGTAAGAAAACTGAAAGCTTCAAATCTTGATGTGGGTATGAACCTAATGTATGTGGAGTTGTAAGGCACACTGGGCGGCCTCCATGGTCACTTGCAAAGGGTCCTCCTACTGTCTTGACACCTTTCATTTCTGGGCTTGGTGGTACATACTCTGCTTGTGGTTACAGGACCCGGCCGTGAATCAAGACGGGTGTCAGTGACAACATCTGAACTCTGCACTGACAGCGTGGACCCTCATGAAACCGGAATCTTGTGTCCGATCCGAGCACGCCTTGTGACCCGGGGCCTGGTTGTCTGCCCGAATTTCATGATTCAGCTCTAACCTACAGAGAACCCACAAAGGTGCCTCCCGTGACCGCAGCACCGAAAATCCGTACTTTGCAGCGCGAGCTGTGTCAGGACCTTGTCTGGTTCCACGAATCCCTTCGTCTCATTCTGGGCTGGGATGTCGGGTTTTGTGACTCGGGGATTTTCATTGCTGAGCTTGGGTTCCTTGGGCTGGTGAATCTGACTTCCTCTGCTACAAAACCCTCACATTTTCGCTCGACAGTCACAAGTCCTGTTGACTTGGAATCCAGGGGCATAGTTGTGTTTGTTACTCGCAAGGATCTGCTGAAGAGAGATGCGTATGTACACGATGTGTTTATGTATGTGTGTGTGTGTATGTATGTGTGAGCACACGTACATATATACATGCATACATACATACATACATACATACATACATACATACATACATACATACATACATACATACATACGTGCATACGCACATCTACGTACCATATCCACCGGTTTATACCATGCATGCATGAAACGTCAACACATCAATTAGGCACTTGACCCGGACATGTTCGTCGTTCTGTTCAATAGTACTTGTCCTTTTCCAGCACATTGCAAGCATGGTGCCGGCCATCTTGATAATGTCCGATCTCGCCTGAGGCTTGCTGCAACTTTATGACTGAGTTCGGTTTCTATCCTGACGAGTGAGACTGTAAGTTGCTGGTGATCTCCAGCGGCAGTGAATCTGACACCCAGGGCTTGGGTTCCAGCAGGACCATTCGCAGTTCTTCCCTGAGCTCATCCTTGCGCTGCTTGGCGAAGGGGCGAGGGTGTCGTTGTGTTGCACTATTCAGGTCACTATTCATTCTGGCATTGTGATGACTGTGATTCGGATGTGTGGCCTCACTTAGACCGTCCACATGTCAAGCATTCTTTTGTAAAGAACTCCTTTTTCCCCATGCATAGTACCTTAGACTTCCAACCCAGCTCGAAGCCTCCAAGCTTTCGTGAGCGGCTTGAGGCGGACGGTTGGCAAGAGCTTTGCCTTTTCGCAACTGTAGCCCGACATCACTGAAAAACCTGACTCAATAAAGCAAAGGGTTTCGGTGCATGTCAGTACACATGTGCTTACACACGCGCTTTACACGAGCTTGGTATTGCAAAGGACCTGCCCTGGGGAGTGGGCATCGTTCATTGGCGTCCAAGAGGAGGTGTGCGTTTCTGGCTTATGAGTTGTTGCAGGTCAAATGGTCGTAGCAGATGTATGTACAGTCAGATAGGAAGGAACAGAGTTTACACTGCCCCGTACGTTAGCTAAGACCGATAAGTTACTCGAGCCAGCGGGGAGTTTTTCGCAACGCTACTTTACTAGTTGTTGTACCGCGGCAGGCGCAAGCCCGCGTGCTAGGATTGTATGGTCGAATTTTCGTCCTGCCGCAACAGGAGATTGCAACTACCACAACACAGATTCCATGCAGTTGTTTCCCTCCTCCCTGTTTTTTGCGCGAGGAGATCGATGCCCAGGAGCGCTTTGTGGAGCTGCTCACAGAGCCCGACCGTATATATGAGCATGATGGTGTTGGGTGATTCGTGGATGCAGATGCAGAGCGACAAAGCTGGAAACGGTGATGAAGGTAGAGAGAGGCAGACTGCGGTAGTTGGTGATGACCGTGCTGACTGCATAGTCTGGCTCATGTGAATGACAGTGGTGCTAAATGCCTATGGAGGCGATGAAAACCTGTTCTCATCCTCATCATCATTAGCAGCGCCATCATCTTCATCGTCATTCTCTTTGCCACCACCCTTATCTGCACTAGTTCAGCAGCAGCTGCACCACCGCCAAGTCATGTCATATCAGATCGGTGGGTCATCAGTCCATCTCGAAATCATCCTGAACTCTCAGCACTAGAAACACCATTATCATCACCATCCATCTTCTAAGCCATCGCTTCGCCACCAGCATAATCAAAGTGACCAGAGGCAGCATCACAGGCTTCGTCATTCGCAGCATTGGCATGGCCATCGCTGTCGTAGTAATCATCATGTTCGCAATCACCATCGTTACGTGATAGTCATGCGACATCATGTGACCTTGATTTCAGCTTTCTCTTAACGGACCTTCTCTTACTAGACTAGCTTTAGATCATAAGCGGTCACTGTCCAAGCTAAGGACCAGCAGCAGCCCAATGCCTGCGAGTATGTGCCTCTCGGCCACCGAGTCGATTGCGGTTCAATCGTCTACAGGGATATCGTTACAATCATAGGACACCTAGTAAGACTCTCGGTTCAGACCCACTCCCTACATCAGAAAGTCGGAACCTTCTATATTATCTCCTGTCAAGCCTTGATCCTGGAAGTCACTCGCCAAAATGCTGCAGCTTGGGATTGAAGGTTCCTGCTAACGCTCAGGGTTTAGGGCCTGGGCCGGTGGGCCGGGGTTACAGTGTCCTAAGAAGGCCGTGAACCGGGCCGAAAGAACCGCAGCGGGTCTAGGGCCCCAATAACCTCAGCCACCAATCTTGAAGGACCACCCAGTTTTTTTTGCCGAAACTGCGCAGGCTTGCTGGAGTGGATGCGACAACCCGCGAAATTCTCGGCTACATCCACATGCAGTATTACGAGGCTCCAGTGAGAAGTTGCGTTGTGACCTCCAGCCTAACCCGTTCTTCTTGACCATTGAACGGTTCAGAGTTCTGACAGGCTTGGCGAGCAACACAAGTAATGGATACAGTATGCAGGATAATCTGGTACCTGTGCAGTCAACTATGCTACCTCGGACTTTCGGAGTGTAGGCATGCCTCCAGCAATGGTCTTTTGGGCTGTAGTTGATGGGGCCATGACGAATGCTGCACCGTGTACCAGGCACACGAGAACTCTAAACCCTACAGCGAATTCAACCTTATGACCTCTCGCCTTGAACTATTCAGACCATCTTGTTCATATTGAAGTTGCGCATTGTAAGGAGAGGGAGACCCAGGGTTTTGGGCTTGGAGCTTGGCTTGGAGGGGGTCGGGTAGAACCCACTCCTGGACGGGCAATTACGCCAAACCCCCCGAGGGGCCCCCGTCTTGGAGGGTTGGAGAAGCAGGGCATAGCATTTCCTTGCTCAATGCAGATGGTTCGGTTCGAAGGATTGCCTTAGACGCTGTCATGGTTATTGCTTCCTTCAATACAATTCCGAGGAGGAGGTCCCAATCTCAAATCCAAAGCCTTAGAGACCCTGGATGTTCCGCAATTACCCAGTACTCGGAAGCAGCTTCCTGCAGGCCCAACAAACGATCGAGATCGCTTACATCAAGGCCTGGTTTGGTGCCTTTGGCTTCTTCCAGGGTCTCTCGGGAAAGGGAGGCGAGGAGCTGAGGAGCTACTGCACGGTGCGGACCCCGAAACCAAACTTCAGGAATCCCAGCTTAGCCGCACTGACCGCAATCCCTCAAACAAGACTCTGAGCATGCAAGCCTCGACTCACAAATAGAGCCGAGCTGCTTCCCAAACGGTAAGCTCAGCTCAATCCGCGACAGCTTTTAGTCCTTCTTCTCGAGATCGAAAAAAGTCTTGCAAGGTCTTCCCTGGAGCCAAGTGTGTACAGGTTACTGCAGGATAATGGCTATACGGGCTTGAGGTCGGAACTTCTAAGAAATGACAGGTCCGTGCAGTAGAAGTAACAGTGCAACAGCTTGTGATAGCGAGCAGCAGCGAGCCGGCTGCGACAAGCAGCAGCGAACAACACTGAAAACTCGTTAGTGTAATGACCTGTACCTCGAGTGCCTGAATAAGGCTAGTTAGATAGCAAAGCCATGCTGTGTCTCGGTAATGATGCACGACCATTGTAGGCTCAACGTCCTGCAGCGTAAGCAGGCTGTTAAACACGGCTCATGAGCGCAAGCGATGCAGCTAGTGAGTCGCAGCCTAATCGCCAACTTCCCAAGTCCGTCAGACCAAACTCTCAAATTAAGTCTGAACCTTTTAGGACTTCACTGACAGGCTTGATCCCACACTTCGGAAGAAAGCCTTGCATCTTTGCGAAACGGAATGAGTTTCTTGGCACGTGTGCCTTTGGAACATGACCTTGCCTGCCGAGCAGACCGAAAGTCCAAGAGTACCTTCGGGCCATGCTGTCAGCTACCCAAGACCCGCTTTGGGTGAGGCACGAAAACTCAGCATCGTTCTGAAACTGTTTGCGCACCATACTAGAGCCTCCAAGCAACAGCACAAACATCAAAGGTCCTAAAGCTCACTGGTGCAAGAAGCCTAAGCGCCCGAAGGTCCAGAACAGCCACCGGGGTCTTGGCCTCGGCAGACAGTTGGTGGATTCGAGCATTCAGGCAGGATGAAGCGCGTCAGGGAAGAGTAACAAGCAGTGTATCAAACGGAAACGTCTCTACTTGAGGTTGGTATTCGGGAATGTCGGTCGCGGTTTGGAAGTTCTGTGCGTTTACGCGAAGAGGTTGGTTTGGCTTTCGACGTCAGATTTCAATCTCAGGCCAGGGCTGACAGTCGATCCGCGGAGTGTGAGGCTTAGGTTTCGGGGTTGGGCGATACGAGGAAAATAAGGCTTAGAGTTGAGTTTAGATATTGCTGATGGAGAAAATCTTGTACGACTTTTGAGCACCCTGCACGCCCTGCTTAATGTTGATGTCTCGTGCCGAGAAGGGCCCCGGGTTCCACTTGCAAACATTTTGCAGGAGTCATGTGGCGTATCGGCCTCAATATTAGCAAGAGGGTGAGTCAGCGTCAGGGTGGCGATTGATTCCTGATGGGCAGCACCCTCAACCCCAAGCCCGAGGCATAAGTAGAAAGCATTCGTGTCAGAACATTAATTAGCATCGAAAGCAGCAGTGCCAGAAAGAACGCCCAATACTCGTAGCAACTACAGAGGCACAACTGATTACTGGTACCCCCTAAACCTGCAGACATACCCCGCAGCCCTCAGCTCTGCACCGACCTGAGCCGCTAAATCCTCACGGAGGCATCGCTGGATCGCGGCTGGAAGTTCTCCCAAATCCGCCTCACTGTTGCCAGTCGGCACATCAGGTTTAGCTTGAGCCTTGCACTGAATGCTCCAGGTCCGGGGCGTGGCTTCTATCATTTAGGCAGAGGCTTGTCTGTGGGGGCTGTAGACGGCGAAGGCCGATTGGTCTCAGCTTGGCTTGATGCGAAGGCTTGAGCCTAAGGCTGCAGGTTATCTTACGCTGATCATTTGAAGCAGCTCCAATACAACAACTCGAGGTGAACGCAAGGGCTGTGCTCGCTCTTTCGTTTACTCAGATCTGCAGAACCTCCTAATGTTGATTGACTCGCGGCTACCAGCTCTACGATCGATGCCCCAAATCCTGCATCGCTTTAACGTCCCCACAGTTCACCTGCCACCCCTAATTTTAATAATGCGCTGACGGAGGGGCCAAAACAAAGGGCCTGCGCGAATACTCAAAATCCTGCATGACCGCATGGGGATGCAACATCGAAATTGAGGTGTTGAGAGGTGTTGAGAAGAAGTGGATGGCGCGACATAACAGATGTGCGATGTTGTAGGTCATGCAGGATTTTGGGCATCAACAGTAGGTCTGCCTTCGGCATCCTTTCATCGAAAACACCTGGTGGATTACTCACCAGACTCATAAGTAGCGGCTTACCCAACCAAAGCCTGCAAAAAGAGCAAGAAGACTGCTCACAAATACAGGTACAACGATGGTAGTAGAGGTCATGTTGCCAATGATGCTTGTCACACTTATGCTGTCGCAGCTACTGCTGTTTGGGTTTGGGGTGGTGGTTGTGGTGGTGAGAGGGCTCGAGTGGCAACAGCCCCAATCGTGATGACACTGCTGCTGCTGATGACGATGATGGCGACGAGGCATACCAGGATGATGAGGACGAGAAACCCAAAATTGAGACGGAAATGGCCATGACGATGGAATCAGTGATGGTCTTGATGAAGGCGACGGTTGTGGCCTGGTTGGGGCTTGATATCGATTGCCATGGAGGTGAGGAGTTTGAAGCAGAAAGTATATGTGACTACCACGACGACAACAAGGATGATGGCGGTGATGTCAACAAGCCCGTATGATGGTGATCCTAGCCATGACACCGGTAATAACAGCTCTGATGATAATGATGTTGATGATGCTGTTGATGGTGATGATGACGATGATGACGATGATGAAGGTGATGATCCGATTGTTGTAAAGGCCTTATAGTGATAGAGACTGATGGACGTTGTGCGGTCGTTGGTGATCAGTGATATGTGTGCGTTCCTCACTATCATATCAACTGCATGTGTTCGATGTATTGCTTTTTTATCGTCGGTTCAATCATCTTACCGGGTTTCTAGTTGCCTGGGGCATGGGCTAGTCGGCCAGTCGGCCAGGCTCAGGCGGACGAATGGACCATTTCGGAGCAGGGCCCTGAAGTGTTGGAGCTACAGATCTCGGATAAGTGTGTTGAACCAAGTGGACTTCAAGAACTGGCTCTTCTTAGTTAATCAGTCATGTAACATGTGTGTGGCAACGTCTCATAATGTCTCTCAGGTTAACATGCGGAACACGCCTGCGATCAAGCGCCTCTGGCTTTAGCAACGCAAGTACTTGTCAAGACTTTTCGCTTGAAAGGGAACTGTGGTAGAGCGCACTCCAGCATTCTACAGTGCATCAGGTTTTTGTCATGCTTAATTCGGTGAAGCGAAGGAGGCATCCATGTTGAAGGTCTGCTTTGAACTCATGAAGTTCAGATGTAGGTCCATTGATCTGCGCAGCGCAAAGTACCATGTCCTGTTTTGTTGTTTCGTCCTCTCACTTGCTGCTCCAAGTCATAACGGTTGAAAGCAGCCCGGGGGGCAACAGTCATGGTGGCATTCATCAGCTTCCTATCCTTCTTCTCTTAGTAAGGATCTTGGAGCCCTTCACCGAAAACGCGCATTACGCTCGATAGCCAGGTGGTACCGACAGCTCGGATTCAAAGATGATGGCATCGACACGCGTAAGACGAGGTCCATGTGCCTTGCCTGACATTCGTGCAGGCAGTTTGAAAGGAGTTGAGGCTTTGTGCGTTTCTATGCATATGTGTATGTGCAGATGCGTGCATGGCTGGCTGGCTGGCTGGATGATGATGGATGCATGGATGGATGGATGGATGGATGGATGGATGGATGGATGGATGGATGGATGGATGGATGGATGGATGGATGGATGGATGGATGGATGGATGGATGGATGGATGGATGGAGATGTGTATGTGTGT
>CAJNDV010007779.1:16310-60518 GCA_905221635.1 Symbiodinium sp. CCMP2456 | reverse complement strand
CTTCTACTGCTTCTACTGCTTCTACTACTACGACTGCTACTACTACTGCTACTACTACTACTACTACTACTACTACTACTACCACTACTACCACTACCGCCGCTGCTACTGCTGCCACCGGTACTACAACTACCACTACGACCACTAGTACTACNNCTACTGCTTCTACTGCTTCTACTACTACTACTACTACTACTACTACTACTACTACTGCTACTACTACTACTACTACGACTACTACTACTACTACTACTACTACTACTACTACTGCCACCACCACCGCGACGACTGCCACTACGACTTCCACAACCGCTACGACGACGACGACGACCACAACGACGACTACTACTGCAATACCACTTCCACTTGTATTCCACTACGACGCCTGTAGGTCATAATTTCTGTGTGGCGAGACCTGACAACTGGCCAGGTTTCCTTGCAGTGTCAATGCTGAAAAAGCTCGCTTGGGTCCCCATGATTTTGTGCTTTCTGCTCACAGCCAATTCTAAGACTCAGTCTTTGTCCCCACTACTCGTCCAAAATATCCGTGTGTAAGCTGATGTTCCAAGTCCGAGCACCAGGATGAACAAGGAGTTCCCGTCCCATTTTGAGAACTTCATGCCAGCAACAGCTTCATGCCAGCAAAACCAAAACTCTTCACACAGAAAAGAACCTACCATCCGCATGAAGGACCTCTTTCACTTAGGACGACAGATCTTCCAATGCGGAGCTTGCAACAGTGTAGCTTGAATTTATCCTGCATCCGGAAACCGACAGCCCGAAAGCTTCCAGCTGTAAGCCGAACGACCGAATCCCCACACCATATCGTGTTAACTGAGTCCTACTTGTGCATGCCCTGCCCATCTACAGTAGCACGTATATACAGAGCCCTTGAGCGTATCACCAGTGCAAACTGTTCCCGGAAGCCGCACATCCACCAAGCTTCATGTTGGTGTTTGCCCCCTACGGCAGTAAACGCTGCGACTTCAAGAGTGGTCGACAACTAAACCCAGCTCAACTGACCCTTCACTTTGAGTCGCGAAAGTAAACATCAAGATGAAGCTGTTAACACCCGAATTCTCCACCGAAAACACCTTATTGGCTGAAGCCAAGCCTTCAAGTAATTCACTAGCAAGTCATTTTACAATTTCGGAGTGGGTGCGCTTTGGGCTTGTGTGGGAGCTTCCTCTCCGATGAGTGACCCAGAATGCTCGCCAAAGCTACGGAACTCACGCAAAGACTAATTCGATGAAATTCTGTCGTAGTTTGTCGCACTATCAGGCTCAGAAGATCAACAGCCTGTCATGTTTGCAGTGTTCGTACTAATTACGTAATTACGCATGCTGAGGGCTCCGATCATGAGTTCATTGTCCCGACACTGCTCGCATGATCAGCCTCTTGTTTCGAGGAGCCCCTGGCTCCCTTTACTGTGGTGTCAACCTCTCCTTTGCGACAGCCCCTACTACCAGGTTGGTCTGGGGCAGGGTTCGGGGTTGAGCTTCGGAACGTGGTGGGGTGTCTAGGGTGTCCGAGTGGGGGTTGAAATGTCTCGGACCAGCACAGATGATGGTTTCTACGAAGCAGCCACGGCATGCCGTGCAAAGGGGTGAGTCTAAATTACACTCGCGCGAGGGTATCAGGTTGAGTGGTCGGTTGTGTAAGACTGAAACTAACACGAGGGTTGTCAGTGTGTGGTCCAGCACTAAGCGCAAATTTCAGGTCAGCAGTAGGCCTGGACTGAGCTCCAGTATCAACACGGCGTACTCAGGGGTCTTGCGCATGAGGCGTCGAACATGAATGAAGTGTCTACGTTCGGGTTTCTGCGTCATTAGGGTACCGGTGTCATCTTCACCACGGTGAACTGGCACATCTGTTGCTGTGACAGGCCGGGCGACTTCCTCTTCGTCGAAAGGGTTGGGCACCCAGCACATGCAGCAACCTTTACCCGACCCGACCGAACGCGGGACTTGGAGTCGAGAAGGAGTGCCTCAGGGCACTTCGAGGAGCTGGTTCAAGGATTGTAGAGTATTTCTTCGCTGCAGCCCTCTTCCTCCTTCAGGCGCCTCGCCGGCATTCAGCGTGTCGCCTTCGGGCAGCTGGATGAGGAGACTAGCAGCCTGCAGGCGACCCGTTTGGGGATCTCAGGGTCTGCGGGTGTCGGCTTGGTTGACAGGGTTGGAACATATGACCTTGGCTGGGTTCGACGTTTGTGTTGCCTTGTTGCAACGTGGTGTAACCTTAAACAGCATTTCTCTGGTCTTGGAGGACATTGAGCAGCTCCCTGAAATTTACGTTTTCCATCTAGAATCAGCAAATACACCTACAGCGATTGTTCAGGTACATGGATCAGCCGGCTCTTCCTCCAGGTGCTCTGTGGGGGTAGAGGGCGTCCTCGTTTCGTGACAGAACGTACCCTTTCCAAAACGCTAACCGTGGCGGCTTGGATTCCTCACTGGAGCTGTGCTGTGAAGATGTTGACTAGTCGTTGCCACTAGTTGCGGCTGCAGCCACGATGGCTTTGCCAATTTGCTTGGGCGAACAGAGAGAAGCTTTTGGTTGGACTTGGAGCATGCCCCAGTTCCCCGCATGCTTTTTGACCGCGTAGTTGCGAGGGTCTCCGCTTTGAAGTGCTGAGGCTTTCAGTGAAGTTGCACTATTAACGATATGTTGCATATATTCATGCGAAGCCTTGTCAATCTCATAGTGTGACCGCGCAGGCAAGAAAGCGCGAGCATCACGTCTGACTCCAGGCATCCTCCTCCCTGCCTCGGGAAGGGCGTGAAGAAAACAGCCAGAAGAGACATGCTCTGTCAGGAACAGTCGCAGATCGGGCCGTAAACAGTAGGTGCTCATGGGTGCTTGAAGGAGCAGGGGCACTTAGAAACCATTTTTATCATTGTGATATGGGGGTAGCACGCAGTGATGATTGCGCTTGTGCTCAGCATTCACAGTGTAGAAAGAGAAAACAAAAGGGTTCCTTGAAATGGTCCTTTCAGGATCCACATGATCGGGAGTTTGCATATCACGCCTTGCCACATGTTGCTGTGGGTCAACGCTAATTCCATTTATGCATCCGCAGCTTGCGGACGACTTCCGAAATTGGCGCCTTCAGGGTTGAAGCCTGATTTGCCTTGGCATGTCCAGTGACTTGCTGTCATTTCGGGTCCCAGATCCCAAACTTCGAAGCCCACCTGAAGATTCGACGATGCTTTCGCCTGCGCCTTCCCTGCTGCTACTACTACGACGACGACGACGAGACTACTGCTGCTGCTAAGACTGCTAAGACGACCAGCACTTTTCTGCTGGCACAGCGACATGTGCCCACAAACCGCTGCTCCAAGCCACGGCTTCTTTCCATACTATGACCGGTAGACGCTCAAGCAGAGGACCCATATGTTGAGCAACGGTCCCAGAAGGCTCTGACTATCCAAGCTTCAGAAGCAGTTCATGAAAATACTCTCCCGCTCAAGATCTGCAGCGAAGGAACAATTCTGTAATTTGGCATGGTATCAGTGTTCGACCAAGCAGAGTGGAGATAATCGTAGAACCAAAACACGTCCTTCCTGCAAGGGCGGCGCGGAAGGCCCGCGATGTCGCTGCAAGGGAATCGGGTTGAAGGGTTGATCTTGTGTGTCTTAAGGCTGATCAACCACCCTCTTCGCTCATCAAACCCTCATGACGGCTTCTGGTCCTACTTGTCGTGTGAGTATGATGCCCTGTTTCAATATTGCGGCTGCTGTACAACCTCAGTGCTTCCGAGCATCGCAGCGGGTGAGGGATCTCCTTGGGCTTCGTGGGGCTTCATAAGGTCGTTTGGTTTCTGGTCGTGGCCTCAGCTTGCCCACAGGTTGTGCAGTTGTGCAGGTTCCTGCTTGTGATTGCGTTTCTTAAAGGTTGCAGGGCAGGGAAATGGTTCCGGACTCTGACGATGACTCGTACCGTACTGCAACCAACAGGTCCGCGAGGTCCGCAGAGCACAGTCCTTCTGGGCAATATGGCAATTGTCGTTGTTCATGTCTCCGTCAGGGGCAGCTTGAGAGGAGCAAGCACAGCCAGAAAGTCTTCACCCTGAATGCCGAGGACATGCGAAGGCCGAAGAGCTTTTAAGTTGTGGAATAGCAGATTCCCGGCCGCCGCGGCCACTCGTGAACTCAGAGTTTTAGGCTTTGGTGTTCGAAGCTGCGCTGGGTTTTGTGCAACAGAGGGCCTCTCCGTCAGCCCAGATCTCAGCTTGCGCAAGATGCCGCAGAGCTGTAGGGGTTCCCAGAGCCCCAAACCAGTCGTGGGCAGCAATCCGGTGTCAGAGCTGTGCATACATGTCAAGTTAGGCAAGGTGCGCACTACTTCTGTAATCTCTCAGCCTAAGCCCTACTGCACTCAAAGTAGATAGATCGCACAGGCGGCTGCGCGAATGTTTCAAGCGAGAATCTGTGCAGAACGAGGACTGTGCTCAATGCACTCCTGGGTTTATGGAGTAGCTGAAGAGTCAGGGATTGCAGGTTTTTTTCCAGAATCTGGCCGCGGGTATGCTGTCCGGAAGTTGAGGAAGCAGGACATCCGCATCTGGGTATGCACAAAGTCTTGTGGCATGGGCAATCCACCATAATCCTAGACGTCAGAGGAGAACATTCCCGTTGGCATTTGCGGCCGCATCGCCCGTCTGCACCTCAGGGCAGGTATTGCAGAGGCAGTTCGAGTTGACTCCCGAAATCGTTGGTGCCAATAGGATTTGTGTCTAATGCTATCGGCCGACGGAATGTAGTATTCTACGCCGGATATGGGTGGACTATCTCAGATTGTGTCTGCTGGTTAACTTAAAGATCGCCTCTGTGAATTACCGAGTGATTTCGATATAATATACATAATATCTATATATGATATATGCCTATGTATCTATACTGTATGTTCATAAAACTATACGATGCACCTACCTCTGCACACTGGCACACCGAGACAAATAACGCCCACAAAAGCAAAGAGGTAAGTAAGTTTACTCGCAGTTTCTTGTGCTTCGCGTTGGTAGGTAGCAGTGTCGAAGCATTCATCCTTCCGACCTAGGTGCGTTCCTAAGCGGTGCAAGAAGTAACCAGCAGTTCCCAATGCAACTTTGCCAACAGAGCTCTGACCAGTGCATGACAAACTGTTTGATTTCCTCAGCAATGCCCTGCAGCCGTAAGCACTATGGCATAGATCGTCACCAATTGGCCTTGTTCTTCCTGGGGCTAGGGCTTCCTATGCTGGATGCGAGTTGACCTTCTGAGATGGGTCTTGCAGAGTGCCTGTTTATGCAGCGATCCTTTTGTGGCGAATTTTCGCTCTTCACTGCTACCGGTGCAGTTCCACAGCTTGCGAGTTTGACGGTTGTTTCGGCTGGGCTTTCGGACCCGGGCGGCCCAGGCTTCTTGAGGCGGAGTAACTGGAACCGGGAGAATCCGAGAACCTGCTTCCCTTTGTCATCCAAGATGCTTGTATCCAAAATCCAGGCCTCACTTTGGTCAATGCAAATCGAAATTCCTAACAACAGACCTTCAGCGAACGAGGGAGCAACTTCTTCAACTCCTTCGTACTGGCCCAGCTCTTAGTGTTTGGTTGAGGGGACCTTGTTATTTCAAGGGAAGGCTTCAGAATTGGAAGGAAAGTGATGTTTTTGCTTTATGGATGCTGGATGTTTGCAAGAAGGTTTGCTCGGTCGTCCTTTTGTTTGTTTCAATGTTCAATTTCCTCAAGCAGTGTGGTACTCACTGCGGAGTTCGAAGATTGGGACCGTTAGCAGTAAAGAGTTAGTGTGCCGCAAGGCACGCCCGCCGGGAGGTTCGCCGCAAAGTTCCTTGTACATTCCAATACATTGGCCACCTGTTGGCCTCGTCCTCCTAGATGCCGTCAGTACTTGGGGGAAGGTCTTTTTTTTGCCCTGCTCCAGAATCCCGCCAGTACCTGCCCTGCACGTGTGGTCCTTGATCTCCTCTAACGGTGGTCTCCGGCGGTTTCCTGGGTGGCCCTGCTAGTTTCTGAGTTGTGTCGGGTCTTCTGGTGGTCTCCTCGTGGTCGCGGGCATCATCGCTGGCGAATGTGGTTGCAGGCAAGCACACAGCATTGGCTGTTGTCCTTTTGAGTGGTATCCTTTGCCAGGTGTGTGGGCCTCGGCTGCGGCTTCACATTCCAAACCCTGAAGCACTAAGCTCTGCAGTCTTGTGTTGGTCATGTATCCTCGAGCACAGGAGACGCACAGCCGAACCCGATGGAAACTAAATCCGATTCATCCCAGGACGTTAACCGCAACTCCAGAGTCCAGCAGGCCCAAGTCCTAATCAAAGTCCCTTTGCCCCGAGCCCTCAGAGAGTTGCTGCAGGTCATCATCATCCTGAACTCACTATGGTGACTCGGTTTGCCTGCCGCGCTGTTTCTGGACCCACGCACGTGTATGCATATAAGATGTATGCATGCATGTACAGGTGCATGTCAGGAAGCAACAATTCATGAATGTATATATATATATATATGCAGGGCCCAAATTGCCGCACAGCGCGGAAGATTGTAGAGCCCCAGCACCCGCCATGGGTGCGTCTGCCGGCTACGGGCAAGTGGTGCATGACGGCATATGTGCCATGCACAAGCTGGGCATTCAGGTTTCGCCCTCGCCCGACATGATGGCGATCATGGACGCAAAAGACACACTGTGCCAGGTGGCTATATTGAGCATTTGTTCGGAGGACATGCTCGTATACTACACGGCAGATGAGTTTGCGACTGGCTTCAAGAAGAGGCCGGCTTTTCAGCTGCGCGGCATCAGACAGAACAGAGGCTCGTCATGCGAGGGCATCTGGATCACCAAACGGCAACCTGGCAGCTCGTGCCCTTCACCCGATGTGAGGCCGTTTGTGGGTTCGAAGGACATGCTGTGCAGGGTGGCCATATTGAACATAGGTTGGGAGGACACGCTCGCACACAAGACAATGGAGGAGTCTGCGATTGGCTTCACGAAGTCGCTGGCTTTCCAGCGGCACGGCGTCAAGCACAGCAGAGGCTCGTCAGGTGAGGGCATCTGGACCGCCGAACGGTTCGGAGGACACACTCGCACACTTCGCCGTGGCCGCTGGCTTCAAGAAGATGCTGGCTTTCCAACCGTGCGGCATCAAGCAGAGCCGAGGCTCGTCATGAGTTTGCGGCTCGCTTCATGCTGGCTTTCCAGCGGCGCGGCATCAAGCAGAATAGCGACTCGTCAGGCGAGGCGTCTGGATTATCAAGCGGAACTGGGCAATCACTGCAAGTCTTACAGAGGGGGTGATGCACAGACGACAAGGCCTTCGATCTGATGCCGCTGATTCCGGTATCCTGACTTAGCAGGTCCTTTCGAAGTGAGTGATGCTAGAGTGCTTTATATTTGAGTGTGGAGGTCTAATGGCCTTCATGCTGTTGTTGAGAATGATGTCCCGATATCACCTCGTTGAAGGTGTTTAGACATCCTGGGTATCTTAACCGTGTAGGGATGGCCTCATCTGATACCCTTGAGGAAGACCCTGCACTTCTGAGTTCCGATATGTGGATCGTAGGCTGTCTGGTGCTTTGATCGCCGATTACGGAATACAAAGCATCCTTTGTTTGCCGCGCATTCTCAGGCATCGTCCATGTGCCATCTTTGATTTTGTTGTGGGGATGGGACAGCTTTTCCGCTTGCTGGTTACATCCCACCCCTGCCGGCTCCTACTCCCTAGATTGCTGCTCCACTTGTGCGAAGCATTGGTGAGTGCATACTAGGCAGTAGTTGAGCTCCAACTTGAATTCATTTTCTTGTACAGTTGCAATAGGCGCGACTTCTGGTCACTCAGCCTGCCCAATGAAATGAAATATATATATATATATATATATATGCAAGCAAGAAAGATTGTGTGGATGGATGCGTGAGTGTACGGATGTGTGCACGCATGCATCCAGGCATGTGTGTATGTATGTTTGTATGCATACACGCATAGATGCATGTAATGTATGTATGTATGTATGTATGTATGTATGGGTGTGCGCATGCGTGTGTGCATGCATGCATGTGTGCGTGCGCGCTACTGTCATGTGTGCAACATATGCCGCGTATGCATGCTTGCCGATGCATGCATGATGTATGTAGGTGCTTTAGATGTATTTAGTTCTTTGCATCCATGCATGCATGCGTGCATGCAGATGTATGAGCCTATGCAGATATATGTGTGTATGCATGGCTGTGTGTCATATATATATATATGTGTGTGTGTGTACGTAATTGCGTATGTATGCATGCATGCATGCATGCCTGCAAGTATGTATGTATGTATTACTTACCTGCCTACTTGCCTACCTACATACAGACATCTGTCCTGAAACACATATAAACATGAACACACTTCAATGTATGTACGTTTGTGCATGCATGTATACATATATACATGTGTACATCTTTGCATGTACACGTAGTCTACATATATATATATGTATATGCATATACACATCCGTATACGTATATATATATATATATGCCCACACATACAGAGACACATACATACCGTTACCTACACAGACACATACGTACATGCATACAAGTACACAGATACACACAGGTGTGTACATATATGAAAAAGCATACGTACACTTACACACCCAAACACAGGGATAGAAAGATGGGTATGAACGAGCCCCAGCCCGACTGCAAGCTATGCTGCTGTGTAGGCACCAACCCTTCAGGAATGGAGTGCATGTCCGACGGCCTTATGCAAGTCGAGGGTTGAAGCTCCAAGGCGGCTAAAGATCTGTGGCCCTACTAGTAGAGTTTCAGGTGTCGGACTCAGCAGGCTGGTTTGGGTGCAGGTCAAGCCCCTAGACTTAGACCCCAGACTCCTAGACTCCAGATTCGGGATCCTGATCTAGGCTTGAGGGTGGGGATAGTGACAGGGACACTCCCTACCAAAAGCAACTTCTAAAGAAACTGCACTTGCATACGAAGTCCCCGACCCGCTTCAGCTCGAACCGCACCAACTGAGAGAACAAGAACTCAGGATAGCGGTGGACACGGACTTGAACAAGTCAAAGTCTGTGTGGGAGGCACCTTATGTCTTTCTGCCCCCTGCTGCAACTACTGTAGCCTGGCCCGTTCCACCACGTGAGCGAAACCATACAGTCAAACCTCGGGGCCTGGGTTCCAACAAGCGAGGGCGAATCCGAAAGCAACTTGGGTGTCAAATGTATCTTCGGCACATTCGTTTTGTGTAGAACCAGGACAGTGAGACATAGTGAGACACCCAGAGTCCTGAATCACGGCTTCATGTTCCTCCGATGGAAAGGGCTCTGGTGCAGAGCTTCTAGGTGTATATCGCCAGCTGTGCATCGAAGCTCAGGCTTGCCGAAAACTTCTTCTGCTTCGTCTTCACCATGGAGCTTATCATCTGCCTGGGTTCTTTTCAAAGTGCTTCGCAAGCTTGCGAACCTTCGGCTGCCTCCGACAGTACGGGGAGCTTGAGAGTTTCTGGTGCATGGAGTGCTTTCCTTTCCATACAACCAACAAGATTATGTTTCTTTCCAGCACCCCCATGGATGAGGCAACTTGGCAGGAAGTCTACATAGCATGTCCTCTGATGTAGGACTCAGATGTGCGGTGTCTTGATGGTAAAATTTCGGTGAGGAAGCCTGCAGACTTGACACATCTGGAGCGACACGCCCTTTCGGAGAGGCGTTCAAGTCGCACCTCAAACCTCAACCGGCGGATGCCTTTCTTTAGCGTCACCATAGCTGAGGCAAAATGTAAATGCAGAAGGTTAACCGGCAACCAATCCCAAACGAAGCTTGTAGACTTGGTGCGCAGTGATAGCAGGTAGCAACAGCGGCACAAAGAGAAGGAGACTGGGCGAGAGCAGAAGAAGAAGAGCAATAGCAGTGGTAGCAGAAGCTCAAATACAAGGAGCAGAAACAAGTAGTAGCATTAGCAACAATAAGAATTACTGTAGTGGTTGTAGTAGGAGTAGGAGCACGAGCAGGAGTGGGAGTAGGAGTGGGAGCAGTAGAAATATTATTAGTGGTAGTAGAGCAGCAGTAGCAGCAGCGGCAGCAGGAGAAGTAGTAGTAGTAGTAGTAGCAGTAGTAGTAGTAGTAGTAGTCGTCGTAGTAGTAGTAGTAGGAGGAGTAGAAGTAGTAGTAGCAGTAGTTGTTGTAGTAGTTGCAGTGGTAGTAGCAGTAGTAGTTGTAGTAGTAGCAGCAGCAGGAGTGGTAGTAGTAGTAGTAGTAGTAGTAGAGTAGTAGTAGAGTAGTGGTAGAGTAATGGTGGTAGTAGTAGTAGTAGCAGTAGCAGTAGTAGTAGTAGTAGTAGTAGCAGTAGTAGTAGAGTTGTTGTTGTCCTGGTAGTAGTATTAGTAGTAGTAGTAGTAGTAGTAGTAGTACTAGTACTAGTACTAGTACTAGTAGTAGTAGTAGTAGTAGTAGTAGTAGTAGTAGTAGTAGTAGTAGTGGAGTAGTAGAGAGCGTAAAGTAGTAAAGTAGGAGAGTAGTAGAGCAGTAGATAGTTGTAGGAAGAGTAGCTTGTGGCTTTTTGGTAAATCACCCTGCTCCAGGAAGGCTGGTTTCTTTTTGATTCGTCCCTGACCATCATGATGATTTGGGACACCTGGTCCCTCGGCAAACATGTTTCTCGGGATCCGACCAGGTTCACGGTTGCCGGTGAGTGCGGAGAAAAGGGTTGGATCTGGTCTCAGCAGCAGCAGTAGAATCAGTAGAAGCAGCTTCAGTGCACATTCAGCGAAAGCAGTATGACCGGCAGCAGGATTGGAAGCAGGTGCTGCTGCGACTAGAGTTACTAGATGCCAGTACAGGTACCAATACCAACGAATCGAGCAGTGTAAGTGCTAGAACCAATGCTCGCGACAGCGTGGATTCCCAAACAGTGAAACAGCACCCCGACGACCACGACGACCACCATCACTAAACCACCGGGACAGCAGGCCGACCACAGAGACCACCAGGAGACCACCAAAAGACCCAAAGAGACCACCACTGCCTCCCAACGTCTTCCCTCAAAGTCCTCGCGCCACAGCGAGAGCGACGTCCCCGGCAACGCTTTTCCCGCACGGGCGCGCTGTGCGCACATGCTAACGAAGTTTATTTACACCCTTCGTTATACTCCCATAGTGCATACCACGCTGTTTGGGGAACAAGTTCAAGCACCTCTGACAAGAAGTTCCGAAGGTTAATTTTCCTAAAAGCTGAGAATTAGTTCACAAGATTTCACAAAGGCTCAATATGATAGCTTGGCCATGCCATGTACAATGTACACTACGAAGAAATCGTTGCTGTACTCGATCCTCCAGTTTTACGCTTTCCCTAGTATCCTTCTGCTCCCAGGGTGTCGTTTCTCGTCGAGAAGATCTCCGGGCACAACGTAATCAGCTCGCAGGCAACGGAGTTAGGGTCTCTAACAGGTTCCGGATCCGGCTGCATGTCCAAGTTCTGATTTCCACGGATTGTTTTTGAGGGAGATTGTTCTAGATTCGGGATTTCTATCCGGTGTAGCTTCGGGATGTCTGTCCCGGGATCCTAGTTCCGGATGTCAGTCTGCAAATTTACTTCAGCGATAAGTTGTAAGCGGGGCCGAAGTTTTCGCCGTCCAGCCCTTCCGAAGGACATGTCAGTATCATTGAAAATGCAAGGCAGCTTGCCTTTTTGATCGCTCCCTTCGAACCCTCTTGAAGCTGGGTGCAGCTCTGGCTCCTGCCGCTCGTCGGCTCAACACTCGTCCGGGTAGAGGGGAAGAACTTAGTGTTCTCAGCATCCCCGAGAGTCGTTTGGTCTTTCTCCTCAACTCGGAATCGTCTGATCCGCAAATCCGAGCCTGTCCGCCGTGACAGGTTCGGAGCTTCACGATCTTGCGGGTGCTTCGCATCCTGAGGTTGGCGAGGGTTGGGCTGAATTAAGGCTGCTGCCAAACCCGCTTACAGCCGCACCCTTGCCTCAGCTTGATGCCTCAGACTCTCGACTCCACAAGGGCCGCTGCATGCATACGCACATACCGGATCATAGGCATATATGCTTCTCTGATGTCAGCCTTCGACCTGCGCACCCACACCATCCCACACCGAAAGCCATGCAGAGGCCCCTCTGTCGTTGAAGGTCCATCGCACTGCCTTTGAGTAAGGTTTAACCACCTGGATGCCCGAACCCGAATTTTCAGCCCTAATGCTGAAACAGCAAACTGACCCAAAACCTATTCGGCCGGATGACCCCAATACCGCCCCTCTAAACCCTGAAGTTGACAGGATAGCGCGAGTGGCACGGGCTGCACGGATTATCAATTCCCTTCCCGAGCTGCGTGTTCTGGTGAAGGGCATGGTGACACTGGGCAAAGCAGCAAACCACACTTACGATTGAGGAAGGACTTGAATAGCTGGAACTATCTTCCTCGTATGTCCATGTCGGGTGCAGCAGGGTGCGAACGCAGTACATAACATGCGGTTCTCACAGGTCGAAGCATATTCTCCGTCGTACCTCTTTGGTGTGGCTTCAGAGAGCCATTCCGAGAGATCCGAAAAAAAAAACACCCGGACTCAGTGAAGCCTGGGCCCAGATTCGCAGAGGGCTTTGCATTACTGCACGTGCTCGGTTGTGAAGATACGCAACCACTCCGCGCACCAGCAAGCCCTAAATCCGTTGTGATTAGGCCGCATCTTCCACCGTAAAGCCGCCCGCAGTTAGCACACTGTGGCATCCCTCCAAATCTTCGAAGGGAGCGAGGGAAAAAGCGACACTGAGACACTGCTTGCAAAGCTGAGGATTGCTATGCGCTCGACTTGCACTATCCTGGCTTTACTGTTCCGCTGCTGCAGTCGGGGCCAAGGCTCTCTTCTCTAATAGGCGGCTGCTCCACTCCTAAGCCTGCTCTGTCTTTGTGCCTCACGCACGTTTGATGACCATGTCATGAGTCTCATTGTTTTACCCGGGGCAAGGCGCTGCCCATGTCGGGACTATACCCCGATCCGATATTCTGTGTGCAACCAGTTCACCAGCCTCTCTGGAAAGCCCGGTCACAACGCCAAAAACCATCCAGCATCGGCACAATGGATGCAGTATGGGCATCTGATGCAAGTACCACTCAATCACAACCACCATGCTGCATTTGGTCTTTCGTGGGAGCTGGGGATTGAGGCAAGCGAGAGTGATGTCATGCCTAAGTCTCACATGCGCAGGGCGCACGAATTCCTTTGCGGCTCACCATGGCTTCGCCCTTGCGGTGGGGTGGGAACAGCACGGTCACAGATTCAGGAGTGCGGCAAGGATTCCCCAGCACTCCAAGTATTTGGCAGTTGGGGGGGCTGTGTTTAGGTCGCCCCACAAACGAGAATGGCTCCAACATTTAATCTCACCTTCCACGCGGCAAACCTTACAGCCCACTCCCAAGACCCTGCCCGCGCATCCCAAGGCTTATCGTGGTTTATATCTTTGCTATTCTGTTCGTGCAGCTGCTGGCAGACAGCCAAGTTGGACAAGGATGGTTTGAGAATGTTCCTCAGGCCCGGGGGTGAAGTTCTGGGGTTGATCATGCTCGTGGCTGAATCTTTCGGTATTTGCTGGCAGCAGGTTCCAAGCTGCTGCAGCCAAAAGACCCGCAAAATTCCCAGAAGTCGAAATCCCAAACCTGCCTGAAACAGGCCATGAATTTCCTCCTGCTGCAGACATTGGCAGGGGCCGATGTAATTGTCATCAACAAGCTCCTCGCAGCAGGCTTCGGAGGTAGTATATAGGGCTTTGCGAGTATGGTGTTTCGGGCCCGGTGCTGAATTCCTGTCCTCTTCTCTAACCCCACACCGTAACCTCACAACAGCCTCGAGATAGAGTTCTTCAGGTGATGACATTCCGGCCCAGGAGCGTCAGGATAAGACAGGTATGGACACATAGCCAAAATGTAGTAGATTCACGGCCGGGAGGCTGGACCTACTACCTGCTGTACCTGGCCTTTGCAGCTTGTCGGCCACGGCGAAAGTCAGGCTTTCTCCGGAGTCCCCAAACTTATTGCAAGCCTGCAGCCCCCTGCCACACGAGTCAACATACATCCGTCCAGACATGCATGCATGTAGACATACACAAGGACAGACAGACAGACAGACAGACAGACAGACAGACAGACAGACAGACGTACATACATACTGACATACATACTGACATACATACTGACATACATACATACATACATACATACATACATACATGCACATACATCATTACATAGATACATGTGCATGCATACATACATACATCCAACATGTATACAGACACACAGACACGTGTGCATGCATGCTTGCAGACACGTAAGATGCTGCTAGCCCTTGCCCTTGCACTTGCGATGTCTTTGGTTCTGCCGGTCTGTCGAGTGCTCGGCCTGAGAGTGTTCTTCGTTTGTCACTGCGGCGGCGGTTGTACTGTTGTACTACGTACCACCAAGTAAGAGTACTGTAGGAGGTGCACACTTGCTTTTCGGATCTTTTCGGTTGTGCGAGACTAAGTATCGCCACCACTACTTAAATACATCTGTCACTGTGTCACTGTATGTCATCTCGACAGAACTGATGCCACTCAACTCACAAGCTATCCGTTGAATCTATTCCGAGGTGTTCATGGGCTCTCTGACATTGATGCATCTCGGCATAAGCGGAAATCACTCTGAGAGCTTCGAGAACTCTAGCGGCTTAGATGCCGAGAGCTTTCGGAGTGGTCTTGTGGCAGTGGATTCCGTTCGGAAAATGCCTCAGCTTTTGACTCCCTCGGCTGAGGCTCAAAGCCTTTTCTGTTGTGGCCGGCACATGTTTACTATGCCCGGGCGTGTGTTCATGCCCATCTTTGGCATGATTGTTGTGAGTTGATTTCAGCATGATTGCACTGCATGATGTTATGAAAGCAACATGGCTTATGACTGACAGGTGGGATGGATTCCAGTGGCGAAAAGCCATTTGATATAATGTAAAGGTAAGTGAGTGAAGCGGTCACACGTTTTACATCAGTTCAATCGCAACCTGCAACTGGGAAGCCAGGTGGCAGGCAGAACTAGGTGTAATGGTATGAAGAGATTGGTTCGTCGCATTAGTGGAAAAGCACAAGCGTATGAATGAGACGCGGGATGTTATGCCATGCAATTAAAGAGAACCATATACGAAATCTGGATTCTTGGGACGTGTGGTTAGGTATGGGGCAAGGTTCGGCTTGGTTGAACCATATCTTCTCGGTTGTTGCTGTATAGACCTCGGCACAGCCTTGTCATGCTACAACAATGTCGTGAGTAACAGGGGGGGCACGGTGCTTCAGCTGATTCCTGAGTTCGACACCCGAAGCTGTTACCCAAAGCCAAAACCATGTCCGAGGAACATGCTCATCGGAGTCCTCTGCGAAGTGGTTGGTGTTGTTGCTCAGATTGAGGAGCCACCTTGGGCGACAGTCTGGAAGACAACACTGTCAAGGTCGTCGCTGTGATTCATTGTTGCCTCAAGTGCTAGCTGCTTGCGGAGACTGTCTTCATGCGTGAACCCCGTAGGCCGCAACTCCTTCCGTGCAGTGAAACCCTTCTGCAAAGCATCCGCGCCCTCAGAATCAGGGCTCTAGATTCTAGATTTCAATCGGGCCTGTGGGTAGTACCTACCTGATCTTTGACTTGGATGGTGAGGGCCACATGAAGCATCGGCTGAAACGGACTGGCTGGTGCAGATGACGTAGCACACATATACTCGTGAAGATGCACCCGCAGCAGGAAGAGCGAGCCTTTCACGACGAAGCACAGCGCCTGTGATGCAGATTAGACCTACAAGTCTCCTTTTGAACTCAGGGTCCACCCTGCTTTGTGAGCACTTGGCCTTGACGACTGGGAGCGGCAAGTGAAAGCAAAGACTGCGTGTCTGCCAGAACATGAAAGACCGCGAACGCGAGGAGCAACTACACCACAAGCGCAAAGGCTGAGAAATCAAGCTTGAAAGTTCCTGCCTAGCCGGAACCCTGCTGTGATCGCTTTCCGTTTCAGGTTGGGTTTTCTTGAAGGGTGTTTCCACCAAGCTCCATTCCTTTCAAATGGACACAGAATACCTCCGAGGTTGTACATCGCCAACTTTGTCAGTCTCGTGGCGGCAGTCGACAGTGTGCTTTCGGGGCATCATAGTGCTGTTCAAGGGCAAGTTACGCTTGTAGGCTTGGGAACGTCGTGTGATCCCCACAGCAGCATGAAGAGCGCCAAGTAATTGCAGCAAGGCTTGCAATGTGCAATTGCGCCAACTAGGAGCAGCAAGCCGCTTGCAGCAGGGTTCGGCGTCAGAGAGGGAACAATGCTGTTTGTCACAGCAGCCTTTGACACCAGACAATCTAAGCCAACGCTGCTGCTACAGCCGTCAAAAAGTTAGATGTTGTTACCATCAACATGTTTCTCATTGTCGTCAATTCTGCTACTTCTTCTGATATTGCTGCTGCTACAGCGATTACGACGACGACGGCGACTACGACTACGACTACGACGACAACTGCTGCTATCACTACGATTGCTGATGTTACTGCTACTGCTGCTACTGCAACTACCACTACTACTAATACTACTTTTACTACTTTTACTACTACTACTACTACTACTACTACTACTAGTAGTATTATTATTTCTACTACTACTACCACCACCACTACGACTTCCCCTACTGCATCTATAGCTCTAGCAGTTCAACCTCTCGCATTTTTCTGCAACCTGAGATGTGCTGGACATTGATGGAGACCAGAAGCTGTCGAAACTCGAGTTTCTGCAGCTTATGGAGCGGGATCCAGACCTGCACCACGTCTGCATCAAAGCTTGCCGTTATTCGGCTCCAGTACCGACGGAGAGACGACGCTTGCGTTCTGGTTCGCTGCTTGCATCATGGATCATTGTGACAACTTCTGGTTGGACCTTGGTCGAGCTTAGCACAGGCAGTGTACTGGTGAGACGCATCTGAGTTGGAATCGAGAAAGGGTTTGCGCACATTGAACCCAAACTGTCAAGCTTGACACTGCGGGAGCCAGCAAGTTCACCCATTCATGTGGGTATATAGTTCTCTAAATTAAGGTCCTTTTTAGGGTCCTGTTTATAAGGGTGCCGTACTATATTGGGGATCCACAAAGGGACCCTAATTTAGAGAACTACCCATGTACAAGCCTATGCGCATGCACGGACGTACGAGATCGGACGAGCACGGAGACGGACACACACCCGCACACACTTGCACGCACAAATGCACACGCACGCACGCACACACACACACACACACACACACATATATATATATATATATGTTTGTACAGCCAGAAGGCGTAGCAGGCCCGAAGCACTGTGGCGGCTTGCTTGTTCAGATTAATTCAGATCTTTCTCGAAAACTTTTGCTCGGAGCTCGGAGGGTAAGCCTTACACAGCGATGAGTTGTTTGAAGTGGGATTCTAAGCTTGCCCCCACGCCATCAGCTGTTACGACTCAGCACTGGCGTCACCGAGAGTCCATGGAGATATGTTCATGTCCCTCCATCCCCTTGCATTCACACACGTACACACTTCCACATCGCCTCGACTATTTGAATCCGCCAGCTCTTCCCCTAAACTCCCTTGCCGCCCTGGCCGCGTCGTGACCCTTTGAGGCTCAAGGGCCTTCAGGCTTTCGGAATCGACGCCGTGACCTTAGCCACGGGGATCTGGCATGGTTTTACAACGGTAGGGTGCAGGCTTCATGGCATATTTCATGTCGGTGCTTCGTGTAGTGTTACGGGTCGGCAGTCTGCAAGTTTCACGGTTCCATCAGTGCAACTTTGTGGGGTGCAGTGGGGGACTAGGAACTTGAGTTTCTTGTGAAGGTTTCAGGTCGATGGGAGATCTCAGGCTCAGATCGGGTGGTCTTGTGTGGAGCCGAAGTGTCGATTCAGCCTCCAATCCGAAGAAGCTGCTACAATCTTACTATGTCGACACTATCGTTTTTCCGACGAAAGATTGGATGGTGGTGCAACCCCTGACAACCGAGACTGTGCGTTGATTCGACGAGTCTGGCGGATAGTCGTGCACTCCATTCTGAAACCGCAACCCCTTGCAAACCACCAAGCACTGGACCCACTAGACCCAACAAGCATTCTCAACCCTGTATGCGTAAAGCCGCAAGCCCGGAAGCCCTTAAAAAAACCCTCTGCCTTCCAAATAAATAACCTGGAGACAAAGGTCGTCGCATTTTGTGACAATGCCATCGCATTGTTTTCCGACAACGACACAATGGAAGTTGGCCGCACGTCAAGGTTTTGGGGGTGGTATGTGTTGAAGTATAATGATTCGTCGAAGCAGTCTTGGATCTGAATCTGCAAAGTAGACCGACGCGAAGCGGATGGTGAAACAGCACCGCAGAGGCAGCTTTGGAGCTTTTTCGTTTCCAGCCTTTCGGGGCCATTGGAGTTTCTGAAGATGCAACATGCAAAAGGGTTTCCACGTCGATTTGCAGCCAGTTGTTACAACATGTTGAAAGGGATCGCCGCACCCTACATGCTAGACTCACAGAGTGCTTAGGCCTGTCTGTGCTCCTTGTTGTTTCAGTAGCTTTGCATGTGTCGTGCGACTGGTACTTTGGAGTCTCCGTTCTGAGTCTTATAAGAGAAGCGGGCATAACGAGCCCTGCTGACCAGGATGACCATCTACAAGCTGAGCCCG
Source organism: Symbiodinium sp. CCMP2456 (assembly GCA_905221635.1). Taxonomy (NCBI): domain Eukaryota; class Dinophyceae; order Suessiales; family Symbiodiniaceae; genus Symbiodinium; species Symbiodinium sp. CCMP2456. The sequence continues at coordinate 41,843 of CAJNDV010007779.1, read as the reverse complement.
AAAGCCTACAAGCACAGACCGAGGGACGTAGTACCGACCTATACAGCCTATACACCAAACATCCACTTTGGCTGCTGCCGAGGTGACTTCGTAGAGCTGGTGACGCAGTTCCGGAGCCAGAAGCAAACCACCGTCAAGGACCAAGATCCATATCTTTACCCGCAATCATGATGGACCCAGACCCCATCCAGGGTTCCTGCGGTACACCATAAATCTAATGCAGTATGTCTTGGTCTCCGCTACTTACTCGTGCGACTTCCTGGGTCAGTGCGCTCTATCGTCTAGTATCAATGATGTAGCCTGGAACTATGGTGGTAGTACTAGTAGTAGTAGCAGCAGCAGCAATAGTAGCGAAACGCTTCAAGCAGAGATTGTGTTCGGGACTGAACTTTGGGTGTCAAGGTTTGCGGAAGTCATGCAGATTGTCGGTTTGCTGGGTCCTCGCTAGGATTTAGTGGACATGCGGAAGTTCATCTCGATGCAGCTCAGACATTTGGCGGACGAGGTGCCTCAGCCCCTATCTCTCGCTGCTGTGCTTACTGTTCTTGCGGGACGTCTCCAAAATTCATGGGCCCACAGTTTTGTGACAGTAAGGCCTCCAGGTTGTGGAATTTTGGATGGTGCGTCTTTGCGGTTACCACATGACGATTGGATGTAACGGTGTATTGAAGCAACACGAAGCAATTCGCAGCCAAGTGGCAAGTAGCCAGCACAGGCTGGCTTTGTAGATGCTTTCTAAAGAATTAGTTCGTGCCCGGCGGCGCATGACGTTCGCGACGGAGCGAAAAAGACGACCATCTCTGAATAACGCTGGTGCAGTGCGGAGTTCGAAAGCGGAAACAGCGCACTTCCCCTACGTTGGCTCATAGCATGTCTAATCGGAACTCCTATCATGGCGCATGGCTGAGATCCTAACACTATACATGGACCAGGAGAGTATAGGTTGTGTATGCCATAGTCCACAGCACATTTCGTGCGAGTGATGGGAGCGCTTATGTCTGGGAACATTGCATGGCCTCTATGTCAGGTCCGAGGACGGTATGGGCACTCACGGATCGAAGCGGCGTTTCTTGGAGGCATTGCGACAAGATCAACCAGCAGAAGCAAGAAACGTGGTCCTCATTAATCGAATTAGGGTGGCTGGGGGTGTAGCATATATCAAAGGTGTCTACGTCAGATAGTCAGGACACATGAACGGCAATATACGGAGCTGTTTTTCAGCATGTAGGGTACCTGATGTAAACGGATAACGACTGGAGTGTAACGCCGGGAAGGTAAATCGCTGGTAGATGCAGCGGAGCAGTGCGGATACGAAAGAGCAATGTGTCATTCTAGACTGGTGGACGCGGCCTTAACTGTCGGCGGAGGCTTTTGGTTTAAATATTGGTGTTCTGAGGCTGGATCTGACACATGCGCATACACGGGAGATCGCTGCAGGCAGATAGCAAAATCGGGAAGATGTCGGGTCTCATTTCTGCAATTCAAAGCAACTAGCTGGTCAACCCTAAACAGCCCCGACAGACGCAAACAGCCCAAACAGTCCGACTCGACAATCTTCTTGCCAGACACTTGGCGGAAGCTTTCCGGTGCTAAGGCACCAAGCCACCAGCTCCGGGGGAAGATTCGACTAAGACAGGGGTATGCTGTCGAAGATCATCTTGTCGACTGTTCTTCATGCATCGCCATACCTTTCTTGCCGACACTGTGCACGGAGCTCGGGGATGAAACGACGAAAGAGCGTCACAAGAAGTAATGAGCCTGGAGCTGGGGCTTTTGTGGAGCCTCGCACGTTGAAACCCCACACGGCTTGAAATACCGTGAAGGCGTGTCAAGCGTTCAAGCTTGAGCCGACCCACGTCCTACTGATCCTGAGACTTTTCTTGCTAATGCCGGCCAGTCACAGATAAACACAACTAACCACCTCAGTACAGGTCTTAGGTTGCATCGTGTTTCTGCTTATGATGCTGCTGATGCTGATGCTGCAGATGGTGATGGTGATGATGATGATGATGATGATGATGATGACAGTGATGGTGGCCGAGATTATACTCCGGACAATGGTCAGCAGTGCAGCCATGATGATGAAGAGTGTTAGTCATGGTGAGGATGATAGTGTTGATCATGGCGACGACTGTGACAGTTGTCGCCGGACAGAGTGATGTTCGTTTCGATGGGCACGGTCTGTATCATTGGAATGATCCTGTTGGTCGACAGGCGGATGCTTTACGCGTGCAGTTGGCATCACTCGTTACGCGCACATCGACACGCCTTCATCCTTGCCGGCTGATCTGTTGTTGGCTTAAGAGCTTCCTTGCTTGGAGCGCCGTGCCCTCGAAGCTGATAACATTTCTCAAACTCGCTGTGGGCCTCGCCAGGGCTCAGCGCTTCAGAATGCCTGGAATAGCCAAGGTAGACACTTACAGCCGTAGCTTCGGATTCTTAATGTGCCGTTGCCAGGGTCAGTTACTTCCACGTAGGGTGCGGTCGTGGTTTGCTTCGCGATCAGGCTTGTGGGTTAGTTGACACTTCTGCCACTTGCTGTACTCTTTCTAGCCAGCAGTTCAGATGACCTGGCTCTTTATATACACCTGCCGTCATTCTCCGCATTATGTTTGCCACTTGTGCCATAAAGCAGACCGTACACCTAAGACGACTACACGAAAACGGCACTTACAAGCCCAAATTCCTGATGTACAGTAAGATCAACGAACTTGAACCCGACCCCACAAGAGCCACGTGCGCAACAATGTTCACTATATATGTAGAATGTTATTAAAGCAGTACCTAACCACGAGCAATCAACTAAATCCTGGTACTAACTAGTCTCTGCATAAAATAGCATCAACCACAACATCAGAAGCAACAATTCAATTGAACGCAGCACGAGCGGGCTTTGTGCTTGGGAGGGGCACGACATGAAAACCTGCGACGTGCCGCAAGCCACCGTCGCCTAAAAGGACCAGATCTTTCTACAGACTCAGGAAAAGGAAAGTCAATTTGCCTACGTCAGGCAAATCGATACAGGAAGAAATGAGGCATGAAGTCGCAGCCTCTGATTACTTTGCCGCAGTGTTCGGCAAGCACGGGGGCGGGGGGGTGGGGGGGGTGGGGGGGACCCCTCCAACTCCAGCATCGGCAGCAGCAGCAGCAGCAGCAAATCCAGTTACACCGACAGTTACAACCACAGAAAAAGTAACAACAACAATAAGAACAACAATAACAGCAGCAGCAGACAAGAAGAAGCAGAATACAAAGAACCAGAACAGCAGCAATAACAACAAAGACACAGCAACACGAGTGGTGTAGCCGCGAGTATCAGCAGCAACACATAAAACTTGACAACATAAAGCAAATAACAACAAGCAGCCAATAACCACGAACCAACAACCGACAGCAGCAAGAACAACAACAACAACAACGCAGCAGCAGCGGCAGCAGCAGCGGCAGCGGCAGTGGCAGCAGCAGCAGCACAACCACCACCACCACCACCACCACCACCACCACCACCACCACCACCACCACCACCAAAGACAACCACAGTAGCAATAGCAACACCAATCACAACAATGATAATTAACAAGAGCGACAAGGGCAAGAACCACAACCACCACTACAATGCCAAGAACCGCACCTCCAAAAGCAACAGCATGCAAAAAGCATGCAAAATCAGCAGCGCTTGGAATCATGATACGTATGATAAAGAGACTATGAGCGACAGTGGTGTTAAGCCGTTCGTTGCATGCTGTAGCACTGCTTCCAAAAACTTGCTAGGAAACCTAATGGCTACTGACTTAGAGGTCTTCTCTCGCACGCATTGACGGTAGATCGAGGGCGGCGCAAGAGTTTTCACTATTGGACTCCCGCGCTCCAGAATGGGACAGCAGTCGTCGATGTTTTGGATGGAGAACAGGTGTGAGGATTTGCGGTCCACATTCAAGACGTCCCGCACATTAGTTGAAATAGTTTCACTTAGAGGTAATTTCTGTTCTGACTTCGTAGTCGCAGTCTTTACTTTTCGGGCCATGTCGTGGTCGTGGTTGGGGGATGAGTCGAGCACCCGATTTACTGGCCAGGTTGTGCAATCACGGTTTGCTGTCATGCATGGCTCGAAGATTCCACCTGCAGTGGCCCTAATTCTGGAGCCAAGGGGCAGATCTTTCTCGTTGTTAAGACATGTTGCGACTCCTGAGCTCTTTGACCCTGAGGCTTTGGTGGCAATAGACGACAAGACCCTTTATAAAGAAGGTCGCCTGACATGGGCGTAGGGTTAGGATAAGCTTATAGGGTGCTTGTGAAGCAATTTGAGACTACGGAGCCTGCACCTACCAAGTCTAGAGGACCCCTGCGACAAAATTGCTCGCGTTGGTACCCCGATCCCGAAATTCTCGACCGTGGACCGGTGACATCATCAGGCCCGGTCTTGCTGCCCAAGCAGTGTGTCTCCTTACGATCAATTGCATCCTTGAACACGCTGCAAAGCCTAACACTCCAAAGCTTCAGGTCTTGAGGCTTAGCTGTAGCCTGCAGCCATGATTGTCAGGATACAGCGGGCTTCTAAGGCCTTTGCATCCTTCATGTTTGAGGATTGATTCTTTGCCGGGCGTCGTCAAGAGCCACCATCCCTCATTTCTTGAAGCCAGGGAGACTCAAGCCATGCTGTCGCGAAGACAGCATCGACATCCGGATTGATGCTCTGCAAATGCTTCGGACAAAAAGCTCAGGATCTGTCAGTTTACCTAAAGTCTGGTAGGTGTGATCGGCGACAGCCGCAGTCCCATCAGAGAACACACGCAAGCCAGTATTGAAGCTGGGCAAAGCCGCAGATCCTGTTCCTCTTGTGCAGGTAACTGGCTATGCGCACGAAGAGAAATCTCCGATCCAGAGAGCACGGTGGAGTGGCGTGAACCTCCAAACTCTTGACTGTACAGCTGCGGCATGCTGGGGCTCCATGGAGTTGTCGCGTGCACCAGGAAAAAAGGCTGGTCCGACTTGCGAGGGCAGTGACATGCTTTGCTTTGCTGTTCGTGAGGGGATGGTTCGAGCGGTTCGGAGCGGAGAGCATTGGAGATGTAGGCTCGAAGCCGAAGCCTTGAAGCACCTCTGGCAAGGGCTTACGCGGTTTATGCTTGAGAAGGCTTTGCTCTCGGCATCCTTGGCCCGGTAACACCTTGCCTCCACCTGTCTTTGTCCGGTAGGCGATTATAGGATTTCTGGGTTCAGGGTGTGGCTCTATTCCAGCACAGGTTTGTCACGGATGAGCCAAGCACACGCCACATGCCAGCCTGCATCATCCTTCGAAGCCTGTCCTGAAGCAAAATCGTGCTGACAGATTCTTTGCACGACAGGCGCCGGTTGGAAACTTTGGACCAGGTCCGCTGCATCTTCTGCAAAAATTTACGATTGCTTCGTCCCTCCAACTGCAAGTGCTTGATCCTCTGAGGACCTCGAGTTTGGAGTCTAGAGAGTCTACAATAAAGGGTATCGATGTTTATTCCCGTCTTCAACCAGATGCGTTGCGCGACAGAAAGCCCGAACCAGAGACAGACCCATCAGCGAGACGTGCCACCCGCTTGCGGAAGGCATCGGTATTCGGCTGCCCAATCAAGCACCCAATGTGTGAGCCCCAGTCAAGCTAACACACTCCTGACTCAAGCTCTAACGCCACAGCTGAATCAAAGGCGGCACCGGGACCATTAGTTACGATGACGTATGCCACGTTTTGCAACGAAGGCTACCCACACCACAAGAGTTCCCTAAATGACGACTTCGGCCTCCGTTGTGCAGTAAGCTTGACCGTTGATCACCTGATAATAAAAGGGCTCACCAGTGCACTGGGGTCGGAGAGGACAGCGACTAATACATGACAAGGCCCTTTCTCTGCCCTTGCCTGATCGTGTTTGCGTGCGTACATGCGTATGTACACACATGCATACATACATACATACATGCATGCATGCATGCATGCATGCATACATACATACATACGTACGTACGTACATACGTACATGCATACATACATACACACATACATTCGCACGTAGATACATGCATACATGCATACGTGTGTGAGTGTGTGCGCACGAGTGCCGGCGAACGGACATATACCTTGTACAGTTCCTACATACAGAGGTCCGGACATGCACGTGCTTGTTTGAATGTCAACTGGGTGGTAGGGACCTAGACAGACTCAGCATGTACCACAAAGATGCAAGCTCAAGACAGGTGCTACTGCTACGCCTACTGCTACTGCTGATAGTAGTACTGGTTGCCCCCAACCCTAGACCCCTACACACATCCCCAAGATCCCGGACGAAAAGGCTTTATTGGACAGATTTGGCCCAAGACGTTGCCTTGCGCAGAGGGAGGGGGCGCAGTGGGTGTGTGCGCCATGGCGAAGCGGCCAGCGGAGATTCAGGTCTTTGAGCCCAGAAATCTTAGGGTTAGGGTGAATTTGGGTGTAGGGCTAGGCTTCAGGGAGTACAGTCTAGGGTGTACTGATTTGTGCAACATTGTGTGCAACTCGGGTGTTCAATAGGTCACGGAAAGTGATGCACAATTTCGGGGGGATGGAGGCCAAGTAGGGTCAAGATTCGGGTGTCCTTGGGCAAAACTGATCGAGATGGAGAGGATTGAAATTAAGGCTGAAAGCTCTACGTTCCCGAAACTTGTTACGGGTCCTGTTCAAGGCGCGCAGAGCGCTTCTTAGATGCGCTCTTATACCGCTCTCCTGAAATGCCACAAATCCAAAGCATTTGAACACCTTACGCCCTATACAGCCTATACACCTTCAAATTCATGGGGCCCGCAACCCCTAGTGAGACCGTTACGAACCCGCTATGGTCCTTGATATTTTCCCAGCTGTTTTTCTGCGACCTCCTTTCGGGAGCATATTAGCTTTACACAAAGATTTTTTCAATGTCCTCCAATGGCGGTAAAGGCCATTTTGGCAGGGTTCACTCCCCCGCAAGAAAAAGGTATAAGAGAACCCCATGCAGGCCGCTAACGTGAAACTCCTCGAAGAGCTGTGCCAGCCAGGCAGCGGGTGGGGACAGGGGTGCAGGGTGCTGGGTGGCAGGCCAAAAGGACATGAGAAGTGCTTGATCCTAAGTGTGTTACTGTACCCACCCATTCACCTTCTTGTACTTGGAGGGTCGGGAGACTTAGTAAGTAGGTAATAAGTAGACTTATAAGTACCCTAAAAGGGACCCTAATTGGGGTTATGGTACTTATAAGTCTGTAAAATAACCATTTACTAAGTCCCCCGACCCTCCAAGTAGAGGGGCTGCTGTTTTACATAGGTGTCGTACAACTGGAGTGGTACTGTTTGTCGGTGGTTGTCATGATGGTCCGTTCTCACGGCTCTTACCGTTCATGCTCCTGGTTCCCACATTTTCCACGAGATTCACGGCGACCAGACAGCCCTTGAAAATCTGCGACCGGGCAAGAAGTATAATCTTTGTATCTCCCTGAAGGAAGCATTCAAAAAAGACTCTGACAGGAGACTTTCTTCCGGGATGGCTTCGTGCCGCGTTGGTGCGCGAAACGTTCAAAGCCACCGCCACCTGCCCGAGCTGCAGGGAGATCCAAGCCGAACGCGGTAACGTGATCAAGAGGGACCTTTGGAACGTGCCTGCCTCGGATTGCTGTAGTGATGCGACTTTCACGGAACTCGAAGACTCTTGAGTGTCACGGAGCTTGCGTGGGCGCCGTATGGCAGTCCTAGGTTGTTGGATCCGCAAAGTGCAGCTTCCATGAGCCAGAGGAATGCTATGGCTTGGGAGTTGTGGTGCGTGCGCTCTGCAATCTGCAGAACTTGATGAGTGTTCGTCTGAGCTAAATGGGATCAAGTCAGTGAGATGCCCTGGCATTCGGAAAGGCTTTCGGCATTTTGACATATTTTCAGGTTGCATTGCAATGTTGCTAAGGTGAAGAGTGGTACCACCAAGCAGCCGAGCATGTCTTCAAATGTCTCTCGGCCATCGACAAAATCCCAGATACTCCAGAAGACCGGTTCGCTCGCCTGGCAGAGCTCATCGCGGTGGTCGGCTTGGCAGTTGGCATCCGTGCCTTCTACCGCTCCTTGCCCGAAGGGCCGCTAGAGGAGCCTCCCATTCCCACAGCCCTGGAGGGAGAGCCCAGGTTCAGCAGTGCGGCCGAAGTGTTCAAGCATTTGGGTCCTCAAGAAGGGCATGGTTGGGGAGTCGGCTTGGCAATCGACGATTTGAAGCCCGGCTTGATGGTGAATGGCGCCAAATTTGTGGGGGAGGAGTTCTCCAAGAGAAAGTTCACGCCAGTCTCGCCCATGAACAAGTGGGCCCCAGCCCTTTCCACAGGGAGCAGCTTCTTGCGGTGGTGCTCAGTTCTCTATTCTCCGATCCAACACGGCTATGAGACCCACAACTTCATGTTCAAGAAGGCACTTAGTGACAAGAAGCCCTTCCAGCCTTGCTCACGACAGCGGTAGCAACGGCAAGAAGAGCAAGAGTACGCGTCAGATGCTGCCCCGAACCAAAAACCGCCCAGACCCAAGCTGAAATTCTCTGAGATGAAGGCACCTGGAAGAGCCCTCAACCGCGTTGGCTTGGAAGACGTTGCTGCTGGTTACACGACTGCAGTCGGGTGCAGCTTCTGACGCAATGGCCATGTGGCCATTGCCAAAGCGCTGAAGGCTTTCGGACAAGTGAGCCACTACTCTGAGGACTCTCGGCATCATAGGGGAAGGAAGAGGAAGATTCTTTGAAAGGGTGGTCCTGTAGCCGAGTAGCACGAGCAATTTTAAAGGTAAACGTGCATTTAGGCATCTTGGCTTACACGTACAGGGCTTGTCAGGCTTGCACGGGGCATTGAAAGCTGCAGAGATGTTTCTTGTGTGCCGCGGGTTCTTTTCTGGAGTCATTGGGTGCATAGAATCGGGATCTCGTATTCTTTGCGGAGGTTCGAGGCTGCAGCCTCAAAGATGTAGGGCACAGGTAGGCAGGTAGCCGTACAGTATGTTAAGCACGCGATTTCACCGGAATTGTGAAACAGCCCGCGCTGCGAACCCTCCAAAACCAAACCTCCAAGGATTGCTTCGCGTTCGGTCGCGCCCTGGGCTCGGAGCGCTACGAAAACCCCGACTTCATAAAGGCCGCGGCCGCACTGCGTGCCCACGGGGACCAGGCAGTTTTCGAGGGCTTACGTTTCCAGTTCGAGTGCTCTTTCGGGGCTCGGGATTCAGAGTTGGTTCTGGGCGTGGGATTTCGGGTTTAGGGCAGGGCCGGGCAGGGTGTTGGACTTGGTGTATGGATTTTTGAAGGTTCAACTCAAGGTGCAAAAGTTTCAGGGCTTGTTTGCCAGTGTAGGATTTAGGGGAGTGCAAAGGGAAAAGGCCGAAAGGTGGCCTTTGTTCTTGAGTGAGAGAGAGAGAGAGGGAGAGTATGCAGGAATACAGACATTTGGAACAGGGTTATCGCGTGGGTGTTATACGACAGGGATACCTGGGGATTAGTACTTGCCCGGCGTTCCACATTTTACGGACAATCTCCTTGGGTTGGGTCGTCTTGATCAGTAAATGCCTTGGTGGGAAAGTGCCAGGTGCTCTTGGACGCCGCAGGTGTGGCGGCTTTCTTCGCCGCCAACACCGTCATGGTAGATGCTACCGGACACAAGGGAGGAGACAGTGCCTTGGCGCAGCGTGAGTGCCTGAATCAAATGCTAGGGTCAAGGGATGCGTGATCGCCAATCCCCCAACTCCAAAAGATAGGACAAGCAAGCGGGGTTACACCTTGGCTTCGGCAAATCCCTCAGGTATGATCAAGATGCTGTTGAAGATCGCCGATTACAAAGTCCGCCTCAACCGATACTGCTCCTGTTGCTGCAGTGGGACCACGTAATTCGATGCAGGCATCGAGCCAAGAAGGCTCCGAGAAGCCTCATGTTCAAGTTCCTTCAAGTTTTGGTTCGAGCCAGCCAAGCCTCCTTTTTCAATCCTACAATCTGCAGCGCAGCACGTAAATTGGTAAGGCCTACGAACTGCATTGTGTTATGACTGCATGCATGGCTGGTTTGGACTCTTGCTACCTGGCCATTACGCCATGTACAGTGTTCTTGTCTCGCCAAGTTGAGTTGTCAAACATGATGCGCGAATGATGTGTGCTCTTATGTGAGAGCACAAGGACAGCTGCAACATTGCTTCAACGCGGCCGGGCGGAGCCCCCAAGCACAAAAGGCGTCTTTCCGCTCTGACATGTCAGCTCTGGCATGCCAGGAGAGTCAGGAGAGAGGTGTCCCGACATTTCCCCCGAATGGAGGTGTGGAGGTGTTTTCGACGCTCACAATCCTGACCTGACCAAAGGGAAGCTTGCCGTTTCAAAAGAAGTGCGTTTTGCAGACCAAGGTTTGGGAGATCAAAATCTAAACAACAAATCACTTTGAACTTGGCCGAGCCGCCTAGCCGCCTTTGCGGCCATACCCACCTGGAGCAATATCACATCGCCATACTACATTAATGAACACTGAGAGATCAAAGTCTGAACAACAAATCAGTATACATGTGCACATTGGCACCATTCGACGTCCATCTATTTCTCTAGAAGTGTTTTATGATTGGGGCCCGTCGTGACTTCGGATCGACGGCCAAACATCTAATGCATGCACCATCTCCCACGTCCCATCTGGTGGTTCGCGCCTAGGGTTTTGGGCAGCTTTAGACGAACACCTTTAGGACCGATCTGCGGAGTGGCTCTTGTGCCTCCGACTTCTAAGGCCCAGGCTCCCCCGGGCATCGTCGGAGTCTCAGCACAGGGTGAACGATGATGCAAAGTTTCTGTCCACCGACATGAGCGTTTGCCTACAGCCATCTGTTTCACACATCGTGAATCCCTACAATCGCAGGAGTTCAGGGTTTGGGATGTAGATCCGTTTGCCGTGAAGCCAACCCACACTCGAGTTTCGATTTTGGGCTGACACTCTCCAGTAACGGAAGTTTCGGACAGAAATCCCCTTCGGTGGTTGAGGATTCAGATGCGTACGGTTTGGGGGTCTGCTCTCCCAGCAGGGTGTGGGCGCTTCCGGTCTCAGGGTTTGGCGTCCAGCTAATGTGGTCCTGAGCGGTCGAAAGTTCACGATCTAGCACGCTAGTTCAATTAGTGTAGAAGACTCAGGCTCTGGGTCATGCCAAAATGTAAGCTCTGTGATGGCACGGAACCTGCACTCCTGGCCACGTTGAATGATCCGCAACGCCTTGCCAGCTCCCCTATGCTGGCGGCGCGGGTGCGGCAGGCCTTGATTCCTTCGGCTAGGGTCGACACTTTTTCAACTTGTATACTTGTACAGACGGATGCAGGTGCACCATGTGACTTACCTAGAAGCCCAGGAAGCCCACAACCCAGGTACACAACCTCTCTGCAAAGTTCCGTTGAATTTTCAGAACACAATGATTTGTAGGCAGGTCCTTTCGTACTTCACCTGCATCAGGATTCCCATCCTTCGGAGCGGATTCTGCGGCATGGGAAACAGCTTTGGTCTCTCCATAGTATTGCTCCAGACCTTGCAGCGTCCTTTGCGTACTACACTCACTCAACAACCTAAGGGACTGCATCCTTCCTGAATCCTAGACAACAAGTGGGTACCAAGCCGCTAAGAGCGGAACCATTATCCGAGACCACATGACAGAACCTTGCGCAGCCTTCTTTGATGGTGTGCATGCTATATAAGTCAGACTGTATAATTGCATACATGATGCCATAACGCCCCAAAACAGAGCCCGGAAGCATCCCTTGTTGGCCCGAAGTGTCTGCCAGGAGCCGGTGCTTTCCGGCCACCACCCTTCCAGCCGCCCACTCCCGCCGCTCCCGCAGCGCCCGCACCTGCGCCCTACACGCCCTACACGACGCCGGGCCCAGCTGTGCCAGCGAGCGCGGTGCGACCCCGCTTATGCTGAGTACACTGGAGACTGCTGGTTTGTTTCGAAGGCTTTAAGTCCGCACAGTGCTGCTTAAGGTGCCCGTGTCGTCAGTTTGAAAGGTGTTTGGGCTGGGTGACTACATGTTGGAAGCCTGGAACTGGTGTCAACCAGGAGCGACAGTACTAGGACGGCAGCAGAACCGCAATGCCGCAACGTTGGGCTGGAAGCGCCGCGGCTCCGACCCCCTACTACACCTCCGAGCGCATCCCGGGGGCCATGGCGAAGAAGGTGCCCTGGAGCAATGTTGGCTGCTACTGATACTGATGGTGAAACATATAAACTGCAGCAGCAAGAACCATCATGATCGAATTGGGGCGATAGTGATGATGGTGATGACGATGGTGATAAAGATGAGGACGATGGGAAGGATGAGGACGATGAGAAGATTGCGAAAAAGAGAAAAGAAGCCTCCAGAAGAGATGCAATTACGATTCGTCGATCCACGAGGCCTACAACCTAGGCGGCGTCCTTACCACAATATGAGATTGCGCGACAAGTATATGCTTCTGCAAGAACGAGCAGCAACAATGCAACACATGCGCGTGTATCACGTCTCCGAACACAGGAAGTAAATAGCCATCTGAGCCACCAAGTGCATGAACATTGGTCACCCATGAACCTTCACAGACTGCGAACCCCTTGATTCTGCTGCGTCCCAGGCGAAGACCAAGACTGGGCGTTCCAGCAAGGACAGCACGAGTTGATTTGTTCCCCTGTGTAAACCCGCAAGATCACCTGAAACATCTCAGGTAGCCGATAGCAGATGCCCTTGTCGACACTCTGATATGGCATGATACGTTCAAACCGAAGGTATATAAGACTTGTTGATGTGTCTGTGTGTTTACCTACACAAAGTACGTACATGCAATACATATTTACATAAGTGTGTACGTATATATACACAGAGCCGGTTCCTGGTTGTTGTGGGTGTAGACAACATGACCATGACGGCAAAAAGCAATATTGCGCCACGAGGTCTGAGGATACCTACTCGTACAGCACGTAGTAAGAAGAGGACTGCAGGCAAAGAACCCGATTCCGATAGCTGTTCAGCTTTCGGTCAGGTTGCCACTCTAACAACTATTGAGTAGCTCCGAGGCAAAGACAGATGCTTCCGCGATTGTGAACCAGCGCGAGTATCCTTGCCATCCATATTCCCTCTAAGATCAGATTTTCAGCCGAACTCCGAACACGTCAATCTGCACATGCGCTGGAAGGAGCCTGCCACCAGAGACTACACAATTCATCTGCACAAGCACATGCAGAAGGCCCTGCGCGTGGGATACAGGCTGATACAGGCTACTGGTACTCTACAAAAATCTAAAAACCCCTCCGGAGCGGCTGTCCATCTCCGAAGCTTCAGGGCCTCAGCAACTCCACTCCATGAAAAACTACTGTTGACAGTACCAATACCCATGGCCTTGGCCTAGTGAGGTCTGGCAGCACTGAGCTCTGGAGTTCCAACGACTTTTCCAAAGACTTCGCAACTGCTACCGGGAGATCACAACATCCCATGGAGCCACGATATCTGGGACATAGGGCCCAGCAAACGGGAGTTTAGGGTTGAAGGGTTTGCAGCCTGCTTGCGCAGATCTCCTTCAAGAAGCGTGCGCCCCGCGCAGTGCGGGTCGTTCGGCAGTTTGCGACCAAGGTCATGAGCACCAAGGACGGATTTGCTGTTCATAAGCATGTGACTCCTCGCCGTCTGAGTTCCATCATGAGCCGAATGCAGCATTTCGAGATGCGGTTATCTTCAAACGGAAGCTATTGATGCAGGTTTCGCTGTTCTCGGCTGCGGTCGTAACAAAACATTTTAATTGCAAAGTGTCAAGCAGCGGAACCAACAGTGCCAGCAATACGGTCAGAAGTGATGTGCGTTCTGCAGCAGTACCAATCTGAATTCCCTTGCTCATCAGTTGACTCTCGGGAAGATACAGGGACACGCTCCCAGTGCTTCCCACGAGGATGTGCGCATCGACACCAAGCTTAACAAGTTCCTGTGGAGCAACGGCGTCCGAAATGCAAGACTCTCGGGCTGGCCAAGCGATTAGTCGCGCTCAAAGGGACCCAGGGATGTGCGAGGGCTCACTGGATACAGGAAATTTTAGAAGGCAACTTCTCGGATGCTGGCGTGTACGCTTCACTGCTTGCATACACGTGCAGCTTTTCAGAATCGTTGAGCCAGCTTGTTCGGCAGTCCAGTTCAAAACAGTGGGGAATACAGTGCGTAAAGGCCCCGGATCCTCGCCACGCAACCACCGACCCGGCAAGCAGGAGTATCCTCAGCTTCCACTGCCTAGGTCCCGCGGCGCGTACGCGTGCGTCTCTCCCGGAAGCGAAGCGAGGCCGGAGATGCGGCTGTAGGATGGGGCCTGGGGCTGGGGCCGAATTTTGCTGCGGAGCCAAAGTTTCCCAGCTGTGTTGCTTTCTAAATGGCTCATTCTCAAGCCAAAAGCAACCCTAAAGCCTACCAGCAGAATGCGATTTGTGCTATCATGCACGCAGAAGGAGAGCTATCATTTTAATCAGCACACAACCTTGACATCCGGAAGCTTCACCCTGGCGAAGGATGAGGAGGCAAAAGAGAAGCTCTTCACGTTGGTTCAACATGCACCGGACCTAGTTTGTTACACTTTGGTGTGCAGACGAGAAATGACAAGAAACCCTGTTGTTGTGAACTGTTGCGACTTCTTGCCATTATTCGTGGCCGCGACTTGCAGAGCATTGGAAGCAAAGTCTGACAGGCGAGTACCTCAGATGTTATTGGCGCAATGCCCAAAATAGTACCTACAAAAAACGTTTATCAGTTGTTGCCGTTGCTCACCCTTGGTGTTCAGCCGCCAGGGGTACGTCCGGCTGGTACGACACAGACACACACACAGACACACAACACACACACACGGACACAGACACACACAGACACACACACACACACACGCACGCGCACGCACATGCATGCACACACACACACACACCCGCGCGCGCGCGCGCGCATGCACGCACCCACCCGCACACACACACACACACACACACTGACACAGACTGATTGAAACCACAATGGGTAGAATCTCGGATATGTTTTGGTGTAGCAGCGCACGCATAGCACGAGACGGAGTGGAACGGACGCCAACCAGCAGCAGGACGGCATCACTGAGAACATCAACAATGGAACAAACCCGGTACGGAGCGCCACCACAGCCGAATCATCACAGCATCTGAGGTTCAGGCTTGATTGACGTGTCACAGGTGCTGAATTGCTGGAGTTTCGTCGAAGGCTCTCTGTCAGGCTTCTAAAATTGTACTCGTCAGATGCCAGCTCTCAGCCGTGACGGGAGCACTCCGCGCTGGCATGACTCCAGACAGACACTTCTTTTAAACAGCACGCGCTTTCAGCACAGTCGCTCTTTGATACTGTGAATCTTTGTATTACCCTTCGACACAGGGTTGCACGCACACACTCACACACACACACACTCGCACACGCACACGCACACACTCGCTCACTCACTCACTCGCTCGCTCGCTCACTCACTCACTCGCTTACTCACTTGCTAGTCACTTGCTAATTACTCACCTACCACTACTCATTCACTCAGTCATCCTTGCACAGGCCCATAAACGCAATGACAGACAGACAGACCGAGAGACAGAGACAGACAGACAGACAGACAGACAGACAGACAGACAGACAGACAGACAGACAGACAGACAGACAGACAGACAGACAGGAAACACCGCATCAGGGGCCTGTCGTGCAACTGATCTCAATCAAGCCTTCGTTTTGTCAAGGGTAGATTCCGTCGAGCTCCTTCTTTATGGCTCGAGTCGAGCAGCCAAACTTGTTACAGTAGTAATGGTAACGGAACAGGTCAACAAACATATATATATATATATATCTACAGATAGATAGATCGATAGATGGATAGATAGATAGATAGATAGATAGATAGGTAATAGATAGACAGCTAGATAGATAGATAGATAGATAGATAGGCAGATAGATAGATAAATAGTTACATGTATTTTCAGGCCCCAAGCAAGGCAAATATAACCGTAGTCATTAAGTTGCTTGATCTTATCTACTGGCAGCGGCAGCAGTAGTGGTAGGGGCAAGGGCAGGGGTAGGGGTGGGGTGGGTTAGGGGCAGTGGTGGTCGGGTGTGGGCGAATGTGAAGCATCCGCCTCTCCAAAGAAGCCTTCAGCTCGTCACCCATCAGAGCACACGCCCTTGACCATAAGCGGAGCACCTCCACAACCCCAAACTAGAAACCCAATTCCTTGCCCCCGAAGCCACGAAGTGCTCTGAGGTGCCAGTCGAGAGCTTCAAGGGACTGCAGACGGCGCGGCTGAAAAGGTTTGGGGATGAAAGGTCAAGATGTCGTGTTGGGTTCAGTGTCCTGCGTTTTCATGACGTTGCCAGAGGTCGGCATATCCAGATTCATGATTTGGAATCGGATGTTCATAACTCTTGCTTTAGACCCTATTCTTACCTGTGAAGTATTAGGCAAGCCAGGAACCCAAAAAGTTTATTGCTGAGATTCCTCGCCCACATGATGATGCCTTGCAAGAGGTGTGCACTCCTGTGCAAACCGATGAGCAACACAGCAGCGGCTGTGTCAACATAGCTTCTCCTGAGACATCACCGAGGGGCCGAATGGCCACACTGAAGTCTGGCCTGTCTCCTGCAGTTCAATCTGCTGGAAGCCACATTCTCAACTCTGCACATCAGAAGAGTACATGTACCATCCCGTGCAATTACAACGACCTGCGTGATACTTCTCTCCGTCAACACGCCGCTGCTGCGGCTTCAGGAGTTGGCAATCAGCCCTGTGTCATTGCGATATAGTCTCGCTCGCCACCCTATAACAAATTGCATCGAACCTGTGTGCCTGGTCTGCAGTCCTTGCGCACCCCCACAGAAAAAACTGCTGAAGCCGTGAACGGCAAGCCTTTGTCTCGAGCGTGTTTCGCAACATTTCATAGTTTAAGGCTTGAGGCACAGGCTCTTGACCACAACGCCGCAACCTGGACACCCAAACCCTGAACATGTTGACAGGAGAACGTGCAAGACGAGTGAGCCGGCTTTAAGGAGGATCCCAGGATTGTATTCGGCAGGCGGGTTGGGAACGGGACTGGCTAAAGATTGAATGTCAAGGTGCTGATGTTGTAAGTTCGGACATGACTTGAAGCTTAAGAAGATCGAGAGCTGGGCTTGGCCACCTGCAGCAAGAACTTTCTCCAAAAACGTCACGTCATGTATTTATGTGCGCATGTATGTTTTGTGTGCAGCCTGGCCGAATACCAATATTATGCTGACGTTTGTCCTCATTGCGTGACCGCTACTTGATACAAATTCGGTCGACATTGCATGGTCATACGTGGTCCTGTGTCGCCTCGTCCCAACTTTGTGCCGTGAATCGCACACACCCCCGCCTCCTCCCCACGCACATGAGAATCCGAATCAGCGTTGCTTCTTGCGTGCCGGCATTCCGAGTGTGACTGTTGGTAGTACCACTGCTCTTGTGCTGTTCTGGTCTAAGTTTCGGTAGGGTTCGTTACAAGTAAGTCTGATCATGTGTGTGTGTGTGTGTGTGTTTGAATGACTTTCGTTTGGGGCCCTTGGATGGATGGATGGAATGAACTGAATGACTGACTGATGGGATAAGTTAATGAAATGAAAGAGTGGAAGAGTGAACGAATTCATGAATGAATGGATGAATGGATCAGTGAATGTATGTCTGTATGTATGTATGTGTGTATGGGTGAGCATCTCCCCCTTCATTTTTGCACTGTTGCATGTGTCCGGTTTGGAAATGTCTTGTCTGTTTCCAAACAGCCCCGTCACCGCAACAGATTTAGGTAGTCACAGGCGACCAGGCGGCGAAGGAGTCTGCAAAACCCAGCAAAGCTACGTACTGGTACTCCAAAAAAACATAATCCGGTCATATTGTAATATCCTATATTTCGTTGTACTATATGGTACTATATGATTGTGAGGGGCATGTTCCGGAATGACTGGGCATGCATCAAAACGAATTTTAATGCCTAGTACGATTCAGATACGAAATGAATACGAGCGGGAATACAAGCGGAAATGCGAGCGGCAATCCAGCAGCAGCAGACAATACAGGAAACATACAAGCAAATTACAAGGGTATAAATATTTCGTAATCTTGACATGATGGTATTCGAATTCCGAAGAAGTATCAGATCCCATTGGCACAAAAACTACGGCGGATGTCCTGTCATTGTATATCATATCGAAGAAACTATAAATACCAGAGGGTTGAGATGTACTGATATAAGCACTGCACAACCACAGACTATGCTGCCAGCTTGGTATGGCTCAACATGTGAGATGTTGTGAACTCGTATGCATTGGTACGGAAATGCTTTTACACGCAAAATCTCCTTGTCATACGGCGTTATCTCAGTCATCAATGGTTTATCTTTGGGACGCGTAGCTTAAAATATCAAAGCTACTGCAATCAAAGGTACTACATGCGTTTAGTCTCTGATAACACGGGTCTCGTGTATCATAATTTGGTCGATTTGTCGGTTTGTAACATTTAGTGTCTGTTATAGTTCTATAGAATACATACTCGCTTGTAGTGAAAGTGTGCATGGGTCTAGGGCAGGAGGTTCAAATCACGTGGTCCTTGGTGGATCCCCGCCCCTTCAAATCTGCCGCTAGCTCTGGCCGCGGGCCGGGGGCTGGGCAAAAAGTGAAAAACTCGGCGGAGGGGGGGCGTCGCCAAAAAAAAATCTGGCTGGAAAGGCCACAGCTAGCGGCAGTTGTTTCGGGGCCGGGATATATGTACACCTAGAGGTAAAAACATTACAGTTCACGTCTAATGTCAGTTAAACGCTGTATGCACTGTATTGCAACATATGATACTACACTATCTCATTCTCTATTCTAAGATATTTTGTTATATTGGATTTTGTTTTTCTTTTTACTACATCATATACATTGCACTGTAACGTATCACTTTATATTGGGTGGCATTGTTTCGGCTTTGTGACACTTTACGGTATCATATCATATCGTATTATGCTAAAGTATGCTAGTATCCTATCACATTTCATTACAATAAAATCAATATGCTGTACGATGTGATGTTAAATGATGTCACATCAAATCATAGCGTAATATCTTATATGTTGTATTACATTCTGCTATGTTGTATTGAGTTGTATTGAATTATGTGATATTGTGTTATGTTATATTGCAACGGCTTATATCACGTTATTTTGGCTTACAATCCTGTTGTACTACATGTGTGATGAGACACTGCAGCAAAGCATTGCATCGCTGCATAGTTCGGTTCACTAAGATTTTGAGGGTTCTAAGGCAATGTTACAGTGTAACACGATGTCACAGAAAGCTATATTGTAACCACCCTGCATTCACCACATCGTTGTTCACTACACTAGTTTACATTGTATCAGGCTTGTCTGCATTGTCTCGAGCACTGTTAAGCACATTTTTTATGTGATCTTGCATGGGTACTGCAATGAGTTGTTGAGTCTTTTATGTTGTATACTCCACATTCATAACGAATAACACATGCTGATTAACGTGTTCTAACTTTCTATGTCATAGTGTATCAAAGAATACATTGTTAATTCAACAAGATTGATTTGGATTGTACATCAGTTTATCTTAAATCATGCACGATACTTGTAATCGTTTATGTTTAGGTTAGAACTCACTATGTTCTAGCGTACTGTACTCGACAAATGTTATGTTGTGATATGTTACATCCTTGATTTCATATTATGTCATCGTTATACATGACAACGCATGTTGTAGTTTTTCAACACTATATTGAACCATGTCACACCATACTGTGTGGTGTCATATCATATTTTTGACAAGGTAAGACTATGCATTATATACCACTTATCATAATGCAACATATTATTTTTTACTAAATGAAAATGTGTTGCTAGGTCATTTCATGTCACATTTTGCTATATGTCCTTTTTTGCATTGTATACTACACATTTTACGTCGTATGTCAAAGAATAGTTGCTGTATACCATGTATTCTCTACTGAGACAGGTTTGTGGTCGGTGTTTGGTCTACGCTTCAGCTTGCCTATCCACAGACTGACTTGCACGGACTATATGCATTTGTACCAGTTATGTGTTCGATGAGTCATCTGCTTGTTCGCTTGCCCATGCAGTGTTGAAGCTCATTTCGTGCTTCATACTGCAGTGACACCGACAATGGTTACGATGATGACAGGCTGCTGATGATGATGATGATGATGATGATGGTGTTGATGATGGTGTCGATGGTGTCGGTGGTGGTGCTGGTGAGTTTAGCGATTATTCAGACGACTTTGAGGAGTGTTATCGCCTTGCAACGGATTCCCCTGAGGTGATCAGGAACGACAGGCGCACTGGAGCCAGCGGCTGCGGAAAAAATGCCGAGTTACTTTACGCATAAACATCAATCTCGCGGAAACGCGGGGCTGAACACAGGTTCAGATTGTTCTTCAGGGTTAAGCTGCCCGTCGAGTTGTGGAAAAGAGCCCTTCCTGCATCATTACGTGGTTCATATACAATCTACCGACCTAGTTGCCGAAGTCGATTGCATTGCTGCCCAGAAGCGACGGAGGTCCGCACCCTTAGCACCCAGCCCGCTCCAAACCAACTCCCGGAAATATTTTGTGGAGGCTGACCTTTGTTCCGCGGGAGCCTCGTATAGGCAGGTTGGTGGAGTTCGAGTACTATACTCCCTTTGATGGCAATGAGACAACATTGACTACATGTCAGTCCGCCCCATCTTCCTTCTCTTGTATTCTCAAGCAAAATGTACCATCCGCCATCGCGGGCCACAAACGTGGCCAGCCGAGCCATGATGCGACAGTCCAGGCAGTCCAGGTGTGAGGACTTTCCATCCAGCGCAAGCTCAGAGGCATTCGCGTCGACGATGCCTACTGCCAGCCTTGCCAGCATCGAACGTGTGAAATGTCTGGACGAGCATGAATTCCGGAAGCTCCTCGGCTCCCGCAGACTCAGCGAGAGCAGCGAGAAGAGTGATGGCATTCCAGTCGGCCGTCTCTGCGCCATGGTGCCGGAGGACATCCGACCGAAGCCGCAGCCGTGGATGATTGTGAGGACCCCCAAGCAGGCACTGCCTCGCGGCCCCTCGGCAGATCTGGGTCTTGAGTCAGTGGCTGGGGTCAGAAGGCGAGCTGTGGAGTGGGGTTCTGTAACTCAGGCATACTCCCACAGTCCGACACGGACGACCTGCAGCGACAATGTGGTGTGTGGGAGAAGGCCTGGCTGGATTCTGGTTACTTGAGTTCGGGTCGGGTTATGTCTGCCATGTCCAGCCCTCTGAGACTCTGCAGGTACATGCTTTGAAAGCTTGGGCTGCTTTGCAGCTCCGCAGAAAGAAGGCTAGCAAAGTCGACTCAATCCTGTGAGAATGAGGAGGTCGTAGCACTTGTTCACACCTGTCAGACCCCGTCCATGGTCAGATGCATTTTGGCGGAGAATCGGTTTTCGGCATTCGGCATCCTGCGTATGTCCCAGTTCCAACTTTTCACCCTCTTGTCAGTGTACATAGTGTGATTGTAAGGAACTCATCGCCACAATGCACGTCCAAGTGTCCTTAAATTGGTCAGTTGGTCAGCGACTAAGCCGCTGATTTTCCCAAGGCTTAAGTTCGGGTCAAAACTGATCAGCTCCGGCCCGAATGGGCCCGAATGTTTCTTCTTTGATTGGACCCACCACGTTTGACCGTGCAGGTTCAATTTCAAGAGGTGATCCTTGCCTCACCAGCCGCCTTTCTGGGGAGTGGTGATCACGATGTGTTCACCAGACCTGGTGTTGGAGTGACCTTTCACTCCGCTTGGAAACTGAAAGATTTCGGCTTGCCTGCCCTTCAGAGTTGTCAATGTATTTCTTTCTGTGGCCTCTTTTGCCATCTTCCGCAGAAAGTGTTAGAGTTAGAGTGCTTGAGTACATACTCCACGGAGCGCAGCTGAGGAGGAAAATGTGCTGCGGAATCCATGGAGACCTTAAACTAAGCATAGCATGCCTTAGAAATCGAGCTTCAGCCATCAAGACATCCATCATTGCATCATCGTTATCGTCATCATCAGCATGGTCAAGGAAAATGCCTTCGCCATCATCATCATCACCCCTGCATCAGCAGAAGAAGGAGAAGCACCAATCGCTTTCACTCCTCCGTCGTAACCATCATCATCCGTCGTGCACAGGTCTCGATCAATAAAGCAGCCAGAATCCTTACGACATCCATAAGAACAAGAGATATGATACTGGCCATAAGTAGTAAAGCTCAGTAATGGCTACAGTTATAACTTTGCGATGCGCGACCTGGAGATGTCAGCCCAAGCCCAAGCCCGAAGCTCCAACTCCTTCGCCTTCGCCGGATCGGCTCAAAAAACGTTCGGCGTCCGGCCTGCGATAGGGAACCCTCTCTTCGCAGGAGCCGGAGGACAAGGCAGCCTTCGCTGCATTGCTGCAGGGAGCGTTTGGTCGAAGTTTCTCCTGGACTAGGCGAAGGGCTACTTCGGCGGGGTGGGAGGTGCAATTAACGTGTTCTTGCTGCTGCTGCTGCTGCTGCTGCTGGTGTTGGTTTTGGTTTTGGTGTATGATCATCCCCTGTCCCGGTCTGCCGTGTCAACATCAACACTCTAGGTCTAAGGTTTAAGGCTCAGAACGAAAGGCTGATGCCAGTGTGGCATCCTGAACATCATTGATATCAGCTCAATCAAGGACATAGTTTCCCTTCCTAGTCCGTCCACCAGCACCTTCATACCTCCTCCCATCATCCTCACAAAGATCGACCTTGCACCTCTTCAGGGTCTCATTACCACAGTCGTTGCCAAGAACGTAATGACCGCCCCCATCTCTGTCATCAGACATCGGCATCATCAGAATCACCCGCACTATCCCGATTGGAATAACGTTGCAATTATCACCATGGTCAGCATGACCATAGTCGAAGTCACATTGCTGTGCCGCTGTCCCTCTGGTCGTGAACCCACGATTCTACATAATATTCTCATGCACTGTCGTAAGGCTTCATCTGTGCAGTCACATTGATGTCGAAAATCAGCTCCGTCATCAAGGACCATCGGCGGCATCAGCATCATCACCGTCATTGTCGTCATCATCTTGTCCTTCATAGTATCCTTCGAGCATCATCACCGCCACCAGCACGTCCACAATCAAAAGGCAACAAGCACACGCACCAGCAGCACAACTGCATCAGGAGCAACCGTGGTGGCAGACACCCTCACGGCTAATATCACTGTCCGTCATCCACCCCTCCCCCATCGCTGCTGGTCATCATCATCATCACCACCACCACCACCAGCATCATTATCGTTGTTCACTCGTGCGGTCGTCGTCATCGTGACCGCCGGTTCCATCACGATCAGCATCGGCGATGGTTAGCAACGCCCTCTTCTACACCACCAGCGTCGACGCCGACATGCTGCTTGCATCACTACCATGCCGAGCAACATCAGTGGTCTGTCCGTTAACACTACAGCGCCGAAAGCCTTCGTCGCACTGCTCCCACGAGTTCCGCGAGAGGCTAGTCGAATCTTCACCCAAAAGCCTCACGAGCATCATGGAAATATTTGAGTTATTGTCATCGAAATAGCGTGGGTATGCTGTCAGTCTACATGAGATCATGGACTACGAAGCATAATCGCAAGACGCAGTGACAGCAATACAGACGTTCCTCTACTCAGGCTTATTGTGCGAGTAGCATAATGTGGCAACAGCAATGACTTCATCGATCACGACGGCACCAATACTTGTGTTCCTGGTTCCTTGGAAGTTCCAGGCCTTTCCGTGCAGACATGGGCAAGGGAGAGAAGAAGGCCAAGGGCAGCTCCTCCAAGGACCTCACAACGAAGGGACTCGCCCAACCTTTACGAGGTTTCATCAAACAAGTGAAAGCTAGAGCAATCTGCGAAGTCTACTTAGTGTTGCTGTTCTCGCTGCGATTGTTGCCTTTTGTCACCAGAAAATGTCAGAAAATCAGAAGAAACGTCGGCAGTAGCATCTCTTTGGGCTTCAAGACCAAAAGTCCCGAGCAAATTTAAGAAGCCCGTCTAAGACCTTCAAGAAGCTCCTGGAAACTCTACAAGTCCTGAACCGTGCTGACCTCTTGTAACCTCCAGCGGCCCAGCCAGAAGACAAAACAACAGCTATGGACACATGCTATTGCAAAATGCTTGCTGCAGCTCGGGACAACAGCAATTGCCGTGCCTCGCGCGGTCTATGAGTCTATGACTTTCACATTGTAAACGTTGCTGTCACTACGGTGTTCCAAAATGTCTTGCCAGTTCTGGCATGATGGAATGGAGTGTTTTGGACAGTGAGTGTTCGTCCTGCTAGGCACTTCGGTAAGAGTAAGGTTGAACAGTTGATTCCGACATCGACAGAAATTAATACTTTGCAGACTTCAATAGTTCTGACGGCTGTTGGACCGCACAAGGGAAGCTCAAGTCATGCGAAGAAGTGCGATCACAAGCAGGAGCCAGCCACCCGCGACTACACCATCCACTTGCACAAGCACATGCAGAAGGCCAGATCTATGCCTCCTGGACGAGCTCTTAATTACTATGTATCATGCAATGTAAGCACCGCCACATCACACCTGCACACTCGGCACAGGTGAGGCCTTGAGCATATGCCAGGTGCAGCCCTGCGAAATGAATGCCACTTTTCACAGAAGACTGATATATATATATATTTATATATATATATATATATACTAGTAGTACTAGAGCACTCCCAGTTCACAAACGTTTGTACGCATCACGCACGTGTTATTTGCATAGTCTCATCATTATCTGTATACAAAGCATATTAACATTCATTATGCATATATATATATATACACATACATACAGAGGTATCGTTCACATGCATATATGCACGTGCATACGTCGGTATGATCGCGTATGTTTGCATGTGTGCTCACATGCTCCCGTCCGCGTGGCTGCTGGCACTTGTAGACAGCATGTCAGAAAAACCGAGGGCTGTCACACGGATTCCCATCTGTCTATCTGTCTGTGCATACTATCTGTATGATGTGTGTAAGTCTCCAGCTCTCTCTTTCTCCCTCCCTCGTTCTTTCTTTATGCATCTGTTCCTGCGTGCGTGCGTGCGAGCGAGCGTGCCTTGGTGTGTGCTTGTGTATATGTGCGTATGTATATACATATATAGATATATATATATATATCATATATACATATACATACATGTATGTGTGAATGTCTCTGTGTGTTTGTGTGTTTGTTTGTTTTCCACATCTGTATGTGAGCGCGGGTGTGAATGTCAAAGTGTGTCCGCAGATAGGTAGATAGTCAGACACAAACGGCGGTAGAGATGCAGATATCGATATACATATAGACATGGCTAGAGACACAAGCATAGATCCAGACATAGACATATAGATGTAGATATAGATAGACATAATTGTGTATATATGTGCGATAGATAGATGGATAGATGCAACGTTTCAGATGGACAGGTAGATCGATCGGTACTGCGTGCGTGGGTGGGGGTGTGGGTGTGGGTGG